>APFE031136041.1:8947-47099 GCA_000404065.3 Pinus taeda | reverse complement strand
AATGGTTGCCTCTGGCTGAATGGTGGTATAACACTTCCTTCCATACTGCAACAAAAATGACCCCATTTATGGCACTTTATGGATATCATCCACCATCCATCACATTAGATTTAAGAGAAAATTATAAGATTCAAGCGGTGGAAGATCACATTGAGGATCAGTAGGAAGTTCTCCAACTCTTAGAGGACAACCTCACCTTGGCAGAGAATAGAATGAAACAACATACATATCAACATCGGAATGAAAGAAGTTTTGAGGTACGTGATTGGGTATTCCTATGTCTAGAGCCATATAAAAAAATGTCCCTCAAGAAAGATAAGAAGGATAAAAAATTATCACCAAAGTATTATGGTCCGTACAAAGTGTTGCAAAAGATAGGTACTATGGAATACAAACTGGAGCTTCTTGCAGTTTCTCGAGTGCACCCATTTTTCCATGTTTCATGCTTAAAGAAGGTTATAGGTGACAAGCTTCCAATTCAAGTAATATTTCCAGAACTTGATGAGGAAGGAAAAATTATATTGGAACCTGAAGCAGTCAAAGAAACAATAACTTGACAGCTACGAAATTGATCAATTTTAGAGTATCTCATCAAGTGGAAGAACTTACCCGTTGAAGATTCCACAAGGGAGTATGAGAATTTTAAACAGAAGCATCCAAAACTACTCAAGCGTTGAGGAAAAGACTTTCTGAAGAAGAGGGACATGTTAGGTCTCTATAATATTAGTGATACCCCCATTACTATTGTTGTTGTATCCCTTATTGTTATTATTGTGCCCCTATTGTCCCCATATTATTATTATTGTGCCCCATAGAATCCCTCTATTATTATTTTTGTGCCTTTATATTATTATTATTAGGTTGGCTTGGCTATATTGTGACCCCATAGACTCCTATATATAGGAAGGAGGCTTTGTCATTTGAATCATCCAAGAATTGTTCATTTGTGTAATGTAAAGGAGGTTGCCCCCTTAAAGAGGCTTATTCCTAAGGCGTTGATCTATCTTTTCTATCTTTTTGTGAGCTGGTTTCATAACACAATATCTATTGTCATATATTTATGAAATCCTCATGAAGTGTTTGAAGCAGAATTTGTCATGAATTTATTCACTAAGATTTCCATAAATTTATCACCCTTTTATGCCTTTATGCTCAATTACTCTGAAAAGCCTTCAATATCATTACCCTAGTTATATTAGACATATCTTTCATCGTTCCTCTACTTTCCCCTATTTCAAATCCTTGGCCTTTTCCTTTTTGACTTATAGTTTTCAAATATTTGAAACATTTATCTCCTCCTTAGGTTTCAAATCATGGTTCTCATTTTTTGGTTCAATTTTTCAAATGTTCCTTTTCTGAAACTTTGTTGCTTTGTTTTTTTGGTTTTGAAATGTCAAATATATTAAAACTAGGGTTCCTATCTTGTCACTATGCTTCAATAAGAGTTTTTTAAATTGAATTCTTACAAAAAATCCTCCCATGTATCACTTTTTCTATGTAAATCATGTTCAATTATGACTTTCACTAAGCCAAAATGATATTAAATTATTTTTCGATTCCTAAGGTTTCTTTGAATTCCTTTAGCAATTTTCGATAAATTACTCAATAGATAAAATAGAAAATGGATCTTCTAGTTTGCTTAAAAGTGTGTCAATAACCTCATATGGTAAAAGAAAATAAGGCCATGCCTTCTTTCACAAGTTATTCTTTTGGAAGATGAAATTGATGAATCACCATTTCCTCTTCAACAATTTCCTTAGAATTCCCTTTATCTAGCTCATTGCTTGATCTTGGTTTTTTAACAATTATTTCCAATAGTATTCCTTTATTCTCTGGTTATTAAACAACTTTTCCCCTATTTTTTAAAATTATGTAGCTCCAACTATAAATATTTTGTCACTTGTAACTTTAAATCACCAACTTGTGCCCCAATTCCATTAAAGAAATTGTGAATTCTAGCATGACTTTATCATTACCACCTATGAATTTATGGAAAAATGGAAAGCATCATATATTCTTAAATATTTAGCCTCTCTTTGGATATTCCTGTAATACCTAGAAGTCATCTAGCTCATATCCATCATTGGACCCATCTTTGTGACCTAGATTTCAAGAGGAGATACTTAGCCTTGTAATTTTATCCCTTTCCACAACTTATCGAAACAATTTTTGAAGTCTTGAATTAGAATGGTGTTAAGAGGACAAGACATCTCTCAATTTTTATGGATCCAATTTTTTATGTTGAAAACTGTAACCTATGAAAGATGATAATATAGGGGCATCACATGACCTTAGGTTTTGATGTCTTCTCTACTGTGGTATTTAGATATGGTGTTCCTCATGTTCTTTCTTCATATACTGATGAAAAGAAGAATTGTCAAAACAATGCCAAAGCTAGAAATGATAGGATTGTAGAACTTAGTGACAATGAGCTGATACAAGTCATGCATTGCAAATCAGCTAGAGGATTTTGGGACAAACTTGAAGATAACTATGAAGGTGATAAAAAGGTGAATAAAGTGAAACTCCAAACCTGTAGGATGCGGTTTGAAAGCTTGAAAATGAAAGAAGATGAAATTATTGCATAATATTTTCAAAGAGTTGAAACAATGAACAAATTGATCATGAGCATTGATGCAAACTTTGAAGAGGAAGTCATTATTCAAAAAATCTTGAGGTATTTTTTGGGGTCCAGGTATGAACAATCTATTCACCCTTTTTCCTACATTAATTTATCAATTCGGGTGCGTATCCTTTTCAGGGAAACACACAAAGTATATGCATGGGCAAGGTTACCATCCGTCACTGACGAAGGATTTGTGATTAATACTCAAAGCATTGCTATAAAACTGAATTTAACTGGAGTACTCAAGAACAACAATTGCAAGAAATACCAATCTGCAATAGAAACCATAATATGGTAAATGACACACAACAGGAACTACGTAGCATCTGATCAGAAGAGTGGGCCCAGCTCTCAGATCAGGGTTGTGTTAATCATAGTGAAGAGTGGAGCAGCAAAAGTAGTGGTATATTATTATCTGGAAGAAAATTATTACAATATCAATGGGGAGCCTCCCCTTTTACAGGAATAACCCGTCTTTTATACAAAGCAAATGAGAACAACATCCTTCCTCAAAACCTAGTAACCATATACCTAGAAATATACATCGGTTCAGAGCGGCACCAACACCGAATGAACAAGATTAGAGAATGGTTCAAGGACATTTGTGACTCCAGCTACACAGCTTCCTTATGGCTGGTCATTGTTGTGAATTATGGATCTGCTGCAGGACGCTAAAAGATCGATACCTGCTCTCCAGAAGCTGCGGTAAAACATGTGTTTTAGTGTTGTGAATAGGAAAAACATCGTGACTTTACTTCATTAATAAAAAATTCCAATAGATAGGAAAGGGGTAATTACCTTGCAGATTTAGCATAGTAAATATAGATGAATAAGTGCAAAAGGGACAAAAAGAGGGATGGAAATGTAGTAGAAAGATAGCCCAATTTGGTGCCCAACATCTCCCCCCGACTAGCCTTTTGCATGTCCTCATGCAGCTCGCCGCCTCCGCAAGTCTGGGTTATGTGGACTATTGGCTTCCTGGAGTTGAGTGAGATCATACTCTTCGGCCATGTTTTTCCTTGGAACTTTAAAAATTTATGGGAGAAGGATTTCCTTCCACCAATCACCCGAAACATTATAGGTTGGGCGTAATTTTCCACTGGAAACTAGATGGTGGGGAACTGGAACCAGATCACCATCCACCAAATCCCACATGTTTAGACACACGCCACATACCTTGGCACTTTGCTGAGTGCTCATGCAAAATTCGGTGACCCAAACGGTTCCCTATTCCAGACAGCTGTACGCGACATCATCCATCTCTTCTAATAGCAATCAATGGCTTCATCTTGAAACATAACTAATTGTTTGACACAAATATCAAGGCACCATTTTTGTGTTCTTAGCATTCCTTCCTTGTTCCCCACAATTCCCAAAAAGGTGTTGTGTTTATTGAACATGGTTATTGACCTTTTATGTTCTCCTCTTACTATAAAGGGATTTGTAACCTGATTGGACTCAAATGTATTAAAAGCCTTCTGCCAACTAGTCTGATTAAAAGTGTAAGAGGTGAGAGCCCTTAAATTAATGTCTCACACATATGGGACCGGGTTGAATCCTCTATTTGTTTGCAGCAGATACCCATGCATGTAAAACTCACACATCAAATGCTGAGTTGGAAAGTTTTGGCTCCTCAATATGCAGAGGAATTATACACCATCCTCTATTTCATAACTAATTTCATTCTTGATGCTATCCATGCAGAAGAAAAGTAAACTTTCATGCAAGAATAAAGAATAACAAGAAGTAGGGGAATGACATGCCATCACCTCTTGTGCTAAGTTAAACATCTACTCCTTATCAGCTTTCAATTTTGCCACTTTCCTTTCTAGCTGCTCCATCTTGAGTTGTTGCTTCACATGCCTCAACCTCATGACATCTATATGCTCCACATATTCAAAAATGGTTGTGGAGGCTCGTTCTTGAGTTCTTTTTACCTCGCTTTGATACCGTGTTACAATGGATTTCCAAGTCTGCACTTCGGCTATTAGGGCATATTCACGATCTTCAAACAGTTGCTCGACCAGGTTTGTTTGAGTGGTAGCAGGAGTTGTAACTATCTGGTCCACCTGAGTCCCTCCTTCAACTACTGTGTCTTGGGACTTTTTGGCTCGCCGCTTGTATTTCTTCACCTTCTTATGCAATTTATGTACATGTTCCTCAACTTCCTAACCTCTCCCTTGAGCTGCATTGTTTCTTTGAATTGCAACTAGTATTTTTGTCTAATAGGTAGTCTTCGTTGTTCACACAACTCCACCCATTCTTGCTTAACCAAAACCTCTTCAGCTTCTGCAACTAGTTCAGTTGGAGGTAAATCTCCCGAGAAAGTTTTTTCTATGCTAACTACTGGGTTTCCTTCCATTTCTCATTCTTCCTCAATTATTTCTCTTTTTATGACCTTCTCACTGTGTTACAATTACATCATTTGTTGGGATCACTTAGCTTGGTCCCTCCAATTCGCCAACAACTGCTTCCTTTTGTTATGTGATCACTATGACCAGTGGTGCCCTTGTGAGACGATCACCTATTAACATTTCTACTGGAACCCCTCCAGGTTTCGTTGCCTCAGAGATATCTTCCCCTTTCAGGCTCTGAGATGCTTGTCATCTGGGCAACATGTATCCTACCTAGTTGTGGTCTTTGTGATGTTTTAGGCTCCTTTTCTCCGAGTGGTCCTTCAAAAAGGTCCTATTGGGAATCCTCAGTCAACAATCCTCCAGCACCTCTTCTTCTAGTCGACTTGTCAAATTTCAAAGCAGGGGGAATGAAGATATCTTCTTTTGTGCACCGGGGGGAATGAGGTATCTTCGCTCCTCTTGGAATATAAGAGAGAAAGGAAAATTGGCAAGGATCCTCATTTTGGCCCTTGAAAGTTCCATTCTGGGCCACATTCCTTGCTTGTACAGTGTTTGGTCTTGAGGTTGATGTTGGTTCTTATGGAGCAGTGCTAGCCTCATGCCCTAGTTCTCCTAGAACTTCCTCCGTAGTTTCCATTGTTCTCCCAACTTCAAGCTCTTCTCAGCCTGATTATTCCTCTTCCATTGGTTCTATGATCAGGGTAGCCATGACCTCTTCTTCATTCGAGTTGTCTTCCTCCATTGGTTCTACGATGGAAGGTAGTTCTTGTGGGGTACCTTTAGCCACAATATCAACCAATTCTCCTGTCATTGCCTATTGTGGTACCTCTTCTGTTGTTGTTGTGTTGTCGATTTTCTCTGCGAGCTCCATAGTGGAGGTTGGTTCTTGTGCAATAGCCTCGTCCGTGGTACTAGTGGGCCTTTCTATGTCGAATCCTACGTCTTCCATCAGTTCCTCAATTGCGGCTTTCTCTTGGGGAGTAACCTCTTCTTCAAGTTCTTTAGATCCCATTTCCATCTCCTTTGGCTCCTCATAGTAATCTCCTTCTCCATATTATTCCTCCATTGCTTCTAGTTCTTATTCCCTGGTGGCCATAGCAGCTGATATCTCTTCCTTTGTGGAATCCCTAAATAGCTCCCATAGAATTGGAATTTGACTAATTGCATTCATCACCAGTAGCTGGACCAACCCATGGTGGGTAATGACCACCATCACCTGCTGCAACCATTGAGCAGACTGTGCCACTAGTTGAAGACTCCTTAGTAGGAAATAAGGTACATTTAATGAGAAGGCCTCTACCTAGGGGAATCGGAGGTGAGCTAATATCCAGAGATGATATTTGAACACAATGGAGTACCTTCCCTCGCAAGTTATATATTTTATTACAAACTCTGTTACCTCTCCCCATGGATGTGGTAATGAGTTTCAGTTGTATCCTCGCCCCTTCTGAGCAATGCTTTCTCCACCCTACAAAAAGGCTTCAGGAAACTCCGGGAGGGAATTTCTCCTTCAAAACCATCTCTGCCCATATTAATGGAGCCTGCTAACTTTTGTAATGGCTTCCTCTATAACAGGGACTTCTATTCTATGGATCTGAGAACTTTATTCTTCCAGATTGAGTGCCAATTCCATTGCAATTGCCACGTTGAACCCCCTCAACCTATCAAAGTAGACATCCCATTGTGCATTTTCAATGACCTACCATACTTCCCAACTGTTTCGAACTCTTGTTGTGTCTTTTGGCTTATGCTGCATAGACCTTCCACCCATCGCTGTAGAGGTGGGATCAAAACAACGAATACAGTTAGCTAGTAGGGGAAAATGACAAGGACCCAAACCATTGGTAACAGTAATAATTTCATGCTCGCCTTAGGAAAAAGGATGGTAATAGTACTGGTACATTTGAAGAAATCTCAGAGAATGATGGATAGTTATGGCAGTACGGTTGAATGTTTTCAATGGTTCAATGCGGCATGTTGGGGAAGTGACCGATTATACTTTTTGCGTACGAACACGAATTCCAATGCATCGGGTCATGATTACAAAATCACCATAATATTTTGATTGCCATTTGCATTAGATTTATTTTGGTGTGAATCATGCGATATGAATGCATTTTTGTTGGTATGTCGTCATTTATTATGACGGGACACACCCCCCCCGCCAACTTAATTATGGTTGTCCATGACACGTATTGGTGTCTTTTGGAATATTTTAATTAAATCCATAAAATTCAACAGAGATGTACCTAGGGACCTACCTTGTGGAAGAGTAACAAAAAAGTGACTGAAAGAGTAGCAGCAGTGATGGAGTAATAGCAGTGACAGAGAAACGACACTGGTGGAGTAACAACACCGTCGGAGTAACAACACCAATAGAGTAACAACAATGGCAGAGTAATAGTAATGACAGAGTAACAGTAATGGAAAAGTAACAGCAGCGGCAGAGTAGCAACAATGGCAAAGTAACAGCACTGACAGAGTAATAGCACTGATGGAGTAATAGCACCGATGGAGTAATAGCACAGGTAGAGTAACAACACCATCGGAGTAATAGTAGTGGCGGAGTAATAGCATCAGTGAAGTAAAAACAACAACAGAGTAACAACATCGACTCAGTAACAGCACTGGTAGAGTAACAACATTGATGGAGTAGCAACAATGACGGAGTAACAACACCGATGGAGTAATAGCACCAACGGAGTAACAACATCGACGGAGTAACAACACCAGTGGAGTAACAGCAGTAGTGGAGAAACAACAACGGTCAAGTAGTAGCACTAACAAAGTAACAACATCGGCGGAGTAACAGTACCGGTGGAGAAACGTTGGAGTAACAACACCGAGTGTTACATTTCTCCTAGCTATATTCCTTTCTTATTCCTGAAAAATACAAACAAGTAAGTAATAACAATTTGTTTTATATATATATATATATATATATATCTATGTATGTATGTATGTTTAGAGTAGAGTGAGAGTGTCCTTTATACCAAAAATCATTAAACCAGATGAATCAGAAAGATGTTTGATGAAGGCATCTCTAGAGGCTAGATGGTGGTATAGCTTTAGATAAAATATGATTCCCATCTACTGTAACTAGTCTAACTGTTCCATTGTCAAACACTACATCCACTTCATATGGTCCCATCCAATGTGTGTGAAGCTTTCTTTTGAAATATTTAAACCGGGAGTCATAAAGTAATGCCCAATCCCCTGTGTGAAACACCTTTCTCTTGATAAATTTATCATGCCATTTCATTCTTTGTTGTTGAACAATTGTAGTTTTCTAGGCAACTACTGATCAAATCTCGTCCCACTCATTGAGTTGTTCCAGTCAGTGTTTCTATGCTTCTGATAAGTCTAGGCCTACTTCCAAAGCTGTTATGAGCGTGATGATCTTCAATTCTACTAGAAATAAGGGGGATTTCCCATAGACAAACTCAAATGGAGAAAACTTGGTTGTGTTCTTCTGTGTTGTTCTATACGCCCATAAAGCTTCTGGAAGTTTCTGTGACCAGTCCCGGCGATGACTTGCTACTATTTTTGTCAAGATATTTTCCAATATCTTGTTTGTACTTTCTACCTGTCCATTTGCCTGGCGATGATAAGGGGTTCTCACTTCATGTTTAACCCTGTATTTCTCCATCAGCTTCCCTATCATGTGTGAAGTGAACTGCACCCCTCCATCTGACAAAATTTCCCTTGGAGTACCATATTGATCAAAGATTTCTTCGAAAATAAAGTATGCCACTAGTTTCTTTATTGCTCTTTCGACTACTCTAGCTTCCACCCATTTAGTCACATAATTAGTGCATACCAAGATGTGAGCTTTTTGATGAGAAGGTGGGTTGAAAGGTCCAAAAAAATTTATGACCCATTTCTTGAAAGGTTCGAGGACTATCTAGGGTTGTAGAGGCATTTCATCTACTTTACGAGGTTGCCCCATTCGTTGGCAACTATCACATCTACGGAGATAATCACGAGCATAACGAAAGATGGAAGGCTAGTAGTATCCCATCTACAACACTTTGTGGCATGTTCTCTTATCTGCAAAATTTCCTCCATAGGGTCTGTCATGGGCAGCGTTTAATATCTCATAGATGTCATCCTTTCCCACACAACGCCGAATCTATTGATCAATTCCTATATGAAAGAGATACCCTAACATCCATGAATATCGGGTACCATGATGAATAATATTCCTCTGATCCTTATATGAAAAATGACGAGGCACCTTCCCTGTAGCAAGATAGTTAGCAATGTATGCATACCACAGAGTGTTAGCACAAACTGCAAAAAGATGCTCATCTCGAAAATTATCTTCAATGGGTGTATTCTTACAATCATTTTCTATCCTAGATAGGAAATCGACAACGACATTGTCCTTCCCTAGTTTATCTACTATATTAATGTCAAATTCTTGTAGTAGAAAAATCCATCTTGTAATGCGACCAGGGGTAACAAGTTTATTCATTAAATACCTGATAACTGCATGATCAGTATGTACAAAGGTAGGATACCTGGTAATGTAATGCAAGAATTTGTTGATGGTGTAGATGACAACAAGGAACTCCTTTTTAGTCACTATATAATTTAATTCAGCAAGGGCCAAATTCTTACTAACATAGTAAACTGCATATGGTACCATGTCCTCTTGCTATCCCAATACTGCACCAACTGCTATCTCGGAAGCATCCGTGTGAATATGGAATGGTAATGCCCAATCTAACCTTCTAAATATCGGAGCGCTACAAACTAATTCCTTGATTTTCATGAAGGTTGCATCATAGTCATCTATCCACACAAAATCTGCATCTTTTGTGAGCAATTTAAAAAGTTGATGTGCTACTTTAGCAAAATTTTCTATAAAGCATCTGTAATAACCGGCACAACCGATAAAGCTACATAGCTGTGTGGGTGTTTTGGGTATCAGAAAGTGTAGAATTACCTTTATTTTAGCTGGGTCCATCCAAATTCCTTCGGTCATGAGAAAATGTCCCAGAACAATTCCTTCCTTCATCATCATATGGCACTTTATTGTACATAAGGAGACATGCACCAATATGCACCTTTCAATAAATTTCTCTAAATTTCTCAACCCTTTTACAAATGAAACCTTGTATAGAGTAAAGTCATCCATGTAAACTTCAACACTATCATCCACTAAACCAGAGAAGATCCCCAAGATTTCCCTATGGAACGTTGTAGGTGCATTACATACGCCAAAAGGAAAGACCTGGTATGCAAATGTTCCCTAGGGGCATGTGAAAGTAGTTTTGTCCTGCTCTCTAGGAGCTCTCTAGATCTAGTTATACCCATTAAATCCGTCTAGGAAGGAGAAACACTTTTTGTCGACCAATGTGTCCAGAACTTGGTCAATAAATGGTAAAGGAAAATGGTTTTTTTTGCATAGCCTTATTTAGTTCTCTATAATCCACTCATATCCACCATTTACCATTTTTCATAAGGACCATCACTAACGGAGACACCCATTGGTTGTCTAAAATGGGGTAAATAAAACCTACGTCCAATAATTTTTAAAGTTCTTCTTTAACAACATTTTTCAATGCAGGGTTCATCCTTCTTTGAGGTCGTCTCACAGGATGGCAATCTTCCTTAATATATATATGGTGGGTACATAAATTAGCAGGAATCCCCTTCATGTCCAAGTAATCCCAGGCAAAAGCTTCTTTATGTTTCCAAAGGACATATAAAAGTTGTTTCTTTGGGGATTCTGATAGGTCTAGGTTAATGTTCAGGGTCTTTGCTGGTTCTAATTCCACTAGGATACCTCGATGGGGTGCAACAATGGGTAGCTCCTCATTTGATCCCTCTAATGTTTCAATAGTCTCCTGTGTTTCATGGCTTAAGATGGATTCTAGGATTTGTTGATTTGGTTCTGAAACGGAACAAGGATCGTTCATAAAGGATGTGATTACATCATCCTCCAATTCCATTTCTAACTAGAGGGCCTATCCAATAGTAAGGATTGGTCTTAATTCCTCATTTTTTGATTCAATTTCCTTCTTGGATAAGATTTTCTTGCTACTTGCTGGTTTTGTGGATGGGTTTGGTTTTGTAGGTGGGTATAACACTAAATTCTTAGTGTTGTGCCCATTAGAAATGACCATGTTCCCTAAACAACAGCCAATGTAAGCATCTGCAGTAGCCAACCATGGCCTACCTAAAATCAGGGAATGGTCGCTGACTGAAGATTACGTGTGTAATACTAGGAAATCTATGGGATAGTGCCATGAGTCCATCGAAATTGTTACATCTTCTAAGTTTCCTACTAGTTTTACTGTAGATCAATCTTCCAGTTCTAACATTGTAGTTTTGTGCTTCAAGTTATAAAGACCTAATGCATGCATGGTTTTAGTGGTGATAACATTGATGGTAGCACCCAGATCTACCAGCACATTCGGAATTTCTATCCCATTAATTTCCACTATCAGAATTGGGTTCCCTGGATCTCCATACTTTACAGGCATTGACTTTCCCATCATAAAAGCTGATAATTTTCCCATGACATGAATAGTAAGGGGGTCTTTGTATTTCTTTGTTGGCTTCTTTGAATAGTATTCCCTAAGAGTCTTTGGATATATCGGCACATCCTTCATATCTTGTAACACGGGAATTTTGACAAATAAATTCTGTAATTCACTTAATAAGTCAAATTCAGCCCGATGGATTGATTTACTCAAAGTCCATCTTTCTGGATAGGGCAATTCAGCTTCATGTTCTTTTGCAGGAGGCACCTGATTTCTACTAATTTCTTTTGGTTCCTTGTTAATTAATTCTGATTCTTTACCCTCACTATCAATTTGTTCAATGATAACTGCTGGAGGTTGAGCATCGACTGTCCATCCTGATTGTAAATTCATTTCATACAATTTTGTGGTGGAAATGCTATACGAAGGTAGGTTGAGGGTGTCTATTTGATGAACTCCTTTATTATTAGGATTTAGGTTAGATTGGATGACAAGTTGGGGATGAATAGGTTGAATACTAGGAGGCACATTAGAGGGTAGTTGGAGTTGTTGTTGTGGCATCAGTTGAGGAAACTACCCAGGAGAAGGTTCTCGCCAAGTTGGAGCCCATGGGGAGCTCAAACTAGCTTGAGGGCTCCATTGCTACCAAGGTGAAAACTAGTATTGTGGCCACATGGGTGGATAAGGCATGGACAAAGGATTCATATTGAAATTAGTAAAATATTGAGATGGGTCCAAGTACATACCTTGATTTCCCATTGGTGGTCGAGGTTGCCATGGCTTCTTAGACCCCATGAGGTACAACTACTCCATGTCTTCTCTTGTCCCTTGAAACACTTCTTTCAAGCTCGGCAAGGAGCAACATGAGCTTGTTGCATAATTTAATTCACATATTGTGCATTCCTCTATGGAGTTCAATGGACATTCCCTCTTTGGATAATTCTTTCTACACTTTGGGCAGAATATAGTCATGGTCCTGTCCAATTCCAATTGCTTATGTTTCACTTGTAGTGTGTCCATTTGTGTCGACCGAGTACTCAAGATATCAGTTCTCAAGTTGTCCAATAGAATCCCAATATCTACCTTCATAACACCTCCGCTCGATGCCTTTGTTGAGCGAATCCCTTGTCTGTTTCTTGCCAGTCCCCTTAAGCACTGGATGCATAGTTCATAGATAACATCGAAGCTTTCCTTCGATATATCTCCCTTTCCTATGATGTTCAACAATTCCAAAGAGTCCTCACAAAAAGCCTAGAGGAAGATAATTTTCAAAATATCCCTATCCAAGTCGGATTGAGCTAACCTCTATAATGTGTACTTAAATCATTCCGCATAGTCTTCCAAGCTCTTGTCTTCTCTTTGTGTGAACTTAAAAATTTCCTCTTTGATGTTTTGGGATTTGTAGTAATCCTGGTATTTTTCTAGGAACGTTGTTTGCATATCATCCCATGTGGAAATAGACCTTCCTCCAAGGCCCAGAAACCATTGCAGAGCTATCCCTTTTAGTGTGGCAGGAAAAATTTTTAACTTCTAGGTGTCCGTCATGTAGTCATACCCTCGGCACACTATGTCAAACTTGAACAAAAATGTGTTGGGGTCTTCTGAAATAAGCCCATGAAAGCTTGGTAAGGTTGCTAATGGAATGACCTTCTTGGTTGTGCCAGCCTCTAGATCCCCGATCAGGAAATCGATAATGGAGGTTGTAGGTGCCATAAATATCCTCCATTGCCCACTGGGTATTTCAACAGGCATTGTAGAAGATGGCTGAGGGTTCCTTACCACTCAGGTTTGAGTCAATTTAAAGGCACTTCCCCGGTCCCTTGGTGATGCAAATGCCCCTACAATTCCTTCTCCTTCATCCTGATGACTTGATCCCTCGGCTATGACCTCCTTTCCCTTGCTAGAGTGGTCTGACCCTATCGATGTTCTACTTGCAACCTCTTCCTTTTCTATTACCAGCATAGGGTTCCCTTGATCAGGTATACTGTTGGATGTCTCTTCAGCTATTGGAAGGGGCTGTTGTGTCGAATCGCCCAAGAATACTATGGACAACACTGGTTGATCTACCAATTGTCCCTCAAATTTTATTCTCTACGTATGTTGTCTCACGGCTGCGTGAGAGCATGCTTCTGATTCACCTCTTGCTATAATTTGCTGGATGTAAGTCTTTCTTCCCAAGTCTAGTCCTCCCCTCTTTGGGGCTCTCCCTCTTCCACTCTCATTTGGTTCTCTGTTCATACAAATATTGATATGACAGCAAGAAGGTCTTGTTGTTGACTTACAACGCTCTTAGACTTGAAGTAATGTGTCAAAAGACCATTCTTCCCCAAGACAAAAGAGGTTATGAAAAGAGAGAGACAACTAACAAAAAAGAAATAGGAATCTAAAGTTCAGGGCCTGGAGCATGGTGTCAAAGGACTCCTCCCTCCTGAAGACAAGAAATAAAAACAAAAAACACCCCTCCTAGAAGACCTAATACTTCCAAATCTGAAGTAAGGCGTCAAAAGACTCCTCCCTCCCTAGGGTAAAAGATAGGGTTTCTCGAAATTAAAACACAAAAGGGTTTGAAAAATAAATCTAACTCAAGGCTTGGAGTAGGGCACCAAAAGACTCCTCCCTCACCTGGACAAGAGTTCGGCCCTATGAAAACAGGAAAGCAAATAAAAACAAGCAAAAAGAAACACCTACACTTAGGAACTGGAGCAGGGTGAGAAAACCCATTCTCTCCCTAGGACAAGAGATTGACCCTCTGTCTCATCTGGATCATGTCTTGCACCTTGTTAGCCTCCCCGGCAACAAAGACAAAATGTTGGGGTCTAGGTATGAACAATCTATTCACCCTTTTCCCTACATTAATTTATCAATCCAGGTGTGTATCCTTTTCAAGGTAACACACAAAGTATATGCAGGGGCAAGGTTACCATCCGTCACTGACCAAGGGTTCGTGATGAATACTCAAAGCATTGCTATAAAACTGAATTTAACTGTAGTACTCAAGAACAACAATTGCAAGAAATAACAATATGCAACAACAACCATAATATGATAAATGACAGACAACAGGAACTACGCAATACCTAATTAGAAGAGTGGGCCTAGCTCTCTAATCAGGGTTGCGTTAATCACATCAAAGTGTGGAGCAGCAAAAAGAGTGGTATATTATTATCTTGAAGAAAAATATTACAATATCGATGGGGAGCCTCTCCTTTTATAGGAATAACCTGTCTTTTATACAAAGTGAAGGAGAACAACATCCTTCCCCAGAAACTGGTAGCCGTATAGCTATAAATATACATCAGTTCAAAATGGCACTAACACCGAATGAAGAAGATTAGATAATGGTCCAAAAATGATTCAGGGACATTTGTAACTCCAGCTACACGTCTTCCTTATGGCTGGTCATTGCTGTGAATTATGGATCTGTTGCAGGATGCTGAAAGATGAATACCTATTCTCTAGACGTTGCGGTAAAATATGCATTTTAGTGCTGTGAATAGGAAAAACCTCGTGACTTTACTTCATTAATAAAATATTTCAATAAACAGGAGAGGGGTAATTACCTTGTAGATTTAGCATAGTAAATACAGATGAATAAGTCCAGAAAGGACAAAATGAGGGATGGAAATGCAGTAGAAAGGTAGCTCGATTTGGTTCCCAACAATATTTGCTAGCAAGATTTAACCCCAAGGTCTCTTCTATTTAGGAAATATTTGATTTGAGTACTCTCACTATGGAGCAATTTCTTGGAATCCTTACCGCTTATGAGATGTGTATTGTAGAAGAGAAATTTGAATCTAGGGAAGCTACATTCAAGGCCTCTAAGAAGGTCAAGGGTATTACCAAAAATATCAAGAAACTTCCAAATAAAATCAGGGAAGAAGAGGAGTACCCTTGTAGTGAATCTGATGAAGATTCTTCTAAGTTTTCCAATAATTTAACGAGAGGTTCCAAAAAATATAAAGGCATGCTTCCTTTCAAGAGTTCTGAATGTGGAGAAGTTGTGTATTTTGCTACAAAATGTCCACACATGAAAATCAAAAAGGAGGAAAAGAAGAAGGATACGAAAAGCAAGAATAAAACTCAAAAATTTTGAAAATTTAAAGCTCAAAAGAGAAGTAGTTAATACTCCAAAGAATAAACTGCTACTTCAGATGAAATTAGTGAGACATATTCATTAGAAGAAGAAGAGCACATTGAATGTGTTCTTATGGAATTTTTTTCCAAAGATGAATCAGATTCTAAGGATGGAGAGATTGATTATGAAGGTGAGCTCATTAATGCACTTGATGAGATAAGAAAATGTAGAAACAAAAACAAGCTACTAAAAGAAGAAATACACAATCTACAATAGAATAAACCTTCTTTGGTTGATAATTATTTGAAGACCGAGTTGGATGAGCTTAAGAAATTCAAGGAAAATTTGCTGGAAAAATTATGGTTAAACGAAATAATCTAGCTGAGTTGGATGAAGAAAATGAATATTCGAAGTAATATATTGGAGGAGCACCCATTGCATGCACCCATGACGAAGATATCATATGTTTAAAGAGAGAATTGCAAGAAGTAAAAAGGAAGGATAATGTGCTCACCAATCAGCTAGAATAATCTAAAGAGAATTGTGACAAACTTGAGGAAGAAATTGTTGCATTAAGGGCCAATCTATCAAAGAAAAAACTAAAGCATGCCTAAATCATAAATTTGTCAAGGGATATGAAACCTTACAAAATATCCTCAACATGGAAAGGTCACCGGATGACAAAATTGGTTTTGGGTATAAGCCCTCTCTACAAAATGTCAAAGATCAACCAAGTACCAGTTATGCATATGATTTGAAAGGAAAAGAAAATCAAATAAAAATTGTTGAAACTAGCAAGAATGAGCAAAACAATGAAGATGAATTTAAAACATAAAATCAACGTGAGGAAAGCAAGGTCCTAAAATTTCAATCCTCCATCATGGCAACAAAATGTCTCGTATCCTACATTATTTTATGATTATTGTTTTTCATGTAATATTTTTTGATACAAAGCAATAAATTGTAGGTTGAAGATGTTTCCTAGAATATATATTGATAGATCAAGAGTTGCTCAATGTCCAAATATTTTGCATGCAAATGGAAATAATTATTTCTCTCCCCTAATGAATGAGATCGAGTGTTTCAGATGCAATAAATTTGGTGACAAAACTAATGAATGCATATCTAGCCTTCCAAATTCCTTCGTGTAGCACACTCAAGAGAATGTAGGTTTTCTAAAATCAGGAAGGTGTATTGGGTTCGTATTGGTAGGGGGTTAAATAATTTGAGTTTTAGACGTATTTTCCAATATGTAGTCAAATTAAAGGTATTTTTTAATACTCCATGAGTGCATGTGATATGTTAGAGGTTCATTGAGTGAATCACCCATGCCTTATACTAGACATACTTTTAATTTTTTCTTTCCTTTCCACACTAAAAGTATGTTGTGGGAATGTAGGCTTGAAGAGATGCACCTCATGCTATATGTTCTCAACTAATGTGCCCAAAAGAGATCTAACCAATTATCCCTTAGAATACCATTGACGCTAAGAATAAGATTTTTTACTTGTTGAATGTTCCTTGTATTGGCATTATGATACATGTGTTCTCCTTGACGGCAACTCACTCAGATAATGTACTATAGGTTAGCAACAAAGAGTTACAGTTCAGGCTATACAGAATGTTAGGCCCCTATACTACTAGTATAACCCCTTATTTTTATTAGTACAACCCCCTTGTTATATTATTGTATCGATGTAGTACCCATATTGTTACTATTGTGCCCCATAGAAGCCCACTATTGTTATTATTGTGCCCTTACATTATTATTGTGATGTCAGCTCTAATTATATTATGACACCTTAGACTCCTATATATAGAAAGGAGTTCTCATTTGTATCATCCAATAATTGTTCTTTTGTGTAATGTAAAGGAGGTTCCCCCCTCGAAGAGGCTGAATTCTAAGGCGTTCAACTATCTTTTTTATCTTTTTGTGAGCTGGTTTCATAACATTTGGTATCAGAGTTTTGGATTCTAGGGTTTCGCTGCTCCAAATAAGTCATCGTGGTATTTTCGCTATAACTTTTTTCTACGACGTTTCAGAAGCAAAAAAAAAGCCCATTTGAGAATAAATCACACTGAACCTCGGATCTGAATTTCAGAGCTTTTCACACTATATTTTGCGGAGATATGATCTGAGGAAATTGGTCTTTTTGCAGACTCCTGAATTATATTCCAAACAAGTGACCTGGGGAAAATTATCATAAGTTTCTTTCTGAGCATCAGATTGAAATTTCGTAAGAAGGTATAGAAAGACGACTAACTTTAGTTTCTTGTATATATTTTTCAGAGCCAAAGGTTGAAATAGTGACACGTGGCACATCATACAAGTTCGCTCTACTGAACTAGTCTATAATCAGGTCACTATGGGAGATTTGGCATAACTCTTCCTTGGAGAATCCAATTTGGATTAGACTAGTGGCATTAGAAAGAGGATGCAGATTGCTACTACAAGTCACAATTTCAGAACTTAAAGATCTAAAAGTATAGAGTTATAGTCATTTCAATATCAAGCTCCTAAAATCAAGAAAAAGAAATATGAGGAAGTTTGATGGCAAGGATCCAGTAAATTGGATACTTCAGATGGAGCAATATTTTTATCTACATGGTGTACCAATGTTACAAAAGGTATGTATTGCATCTTCATATTTAGAACTGGATCAATTTTTATGGTATAAAGGGCATTGTTCTCGTAAACAACTTGTTATGTGGTCAATTTTCATGGAGGAAATGATAGAACATTATGAGGCTACAAAGAGAAACACCTTCTTTGTAGCAACACCAGAACTATTGGAAAGAGTAATAGAAAATACACTAAAGGTCATAAGTGTGCTGAGAAGAAATTATTTTACATAGAGTATGAAGAGGAGGAAGAAAAGGATCAAGAAACATCAAAAGAAGAGGATATACACTAGGACCCAACCCTAGAGAAAGAAGAAATGAATCAGACCATATCTTGTAAAGCATTCGCAAGAATTACCACTCCTCAAACTCTCAAGATAGAAGGACATATCAAGAAGAAAAAGGTGCAAGAAGTGAAATATCACATCGAGAAAGAAGAAATGAATCCAACCATATCGTGTAATGCATTGGCCAAAATTACCCCTCAAGCTATCAATATAGAAGGACATATCAAGAAGAAAAATGCTCAATAAGTGAAAGATCACATCGAGCATCAAGAAATGAATCCGGCCATATCTAGTAAAGCATTGGAAGAAATTACAACTCTTCAAACTCTAAAGATAAAGGGACATATCAAGAAGGAAAAGCTTCAAGCAGTTAAACATCACATCGAGCATCAACAACAAGTTCTCCAACTTTTAAAGGATAATGCCACTTTGGTGCAGAATCGAATGAAAAAACACGTAGATCAACATCGCAGTGAAAAATGTTTTGATGTAGGTGATTGGGTATTTTTACGCTACATCTGAAGCATGTTATTTTTGAGAAGGAAACGTTGGCAATACTACATGCACTTAAGAAATGGCGACCTTACCCAATGGGAAGACATTTCAAGGTAAAAATGGATCATGATAGTCTTAAATACTTTTTAGAACAAATATTATGCTTAGAAGAACAAAAATAATGGGTCACAAATATGTTGGGTTATGACTTTGACATCATGTATAGAAAAGAAAGCAAAATTTTGTTACAGATGCACTCTCGAGAAAGGATGAGGATGTGGAAGCATTGTTTTGTGCTATTTCTATTATCCTACCAGATTGGATAAACAAAGTAAGGGATGAATGGAAGAAGGATGAAGAAGTGTGGCCACTCATTCAAAATTTACAAAAGATCCTAATTCAAGCAATATTGCCAGAACTTGAAGAGGAAGAAAAAATCATATTGGAACTTGGAGCAGTCATAGAAGCAAGAACTCGATGGCTATGAAATCAATAAATTTCATAGAATCTCATCAAGTGGAAGAACCTACCTGCTGAATGACAAGAATTTTATACACAAGCATCAAGAACTACTCATGCGTTGAGGACAACAGTTTTTGAAGGAGAGGGGCATGTTAGGCCCCTATACTACTAGTGCAACCCCTTATTATTATTATTAGTACAACCCCCTTATTATAATGTTGTACCCATGTAGTCCCCATATTGTTACTATTGTGCCCCATAGAAGCCCACTATTGTTATTATTGTGCCCTTACAAAGAATGAATAAATAAAGGTATACACAGGTTCACCTTGACCAAGCTGCGTATACATGCAGGTTCATTGAACAAAAGGACCGTATATGTACACATGCACTTTCACAGAAGGAAAAGTGCAAAGATCTTAGGAAAACAAGTTTTTGGGTCCAAGGTATTTCTTTGGTCAAAGGTATCTGAACCGAGGTATTTGGTCTATGGTATTGGTCTGAGGTATTTGGTCCAAGGTGTGGTCCTAAGTGGTTTTAGTCCATGGTATTGAGAAAGGCCTAAAACTATATAAGGAGGAGAAGATGATTAGGCTAAGAAACACAAGTATTGAATATCTAATGAAGTGTGAGATCAAGTATACATGTTATGGGTTTATGATGCTTTGCTTGATCTGAACCAAGGAGGAGCCTTAGCGGTTGATGGAGGACAAGATCTAATGATGGACTGTGATCTTAAGGCTTGGAATGAATAATATTTATATGGTTTGATCATGTTTATTCTAGATCTATATAATGATGCATGTGTTGATCTCTAAATATTATGATCTCATAATAACTGAAGTCTAGAAAAGCTGCAAAATTATGAATGAATATTTACAGATGTATACACCCCCCCCCCTAAGTATTATTTCCAACCACATGCAGGTTTGACACATCGAAGTAGCGTATACCTTGTGATCTATGATTTTTGAAGTTGCAATTGGTTCTAGTTCTTGATGCAGAGTTCTGGGCTTTACATTGTGTTCTGGTGGATGTTTTCTAGTGACAGTATTCTGCATATTCAGATTGGTTGATTGTGATTAGCTTCAGTATTGATGGATGAAATCTAATGATGGATCAGGATCATAATGACTTATCATTATGTGATCTGATAATAGATGGGCTAGATCTGATCACTAACACGTTGTATCCTCTATCTGTGATTATGTCTTAAGTTTGGAAGTGCAGCAAAGTGTTTGCAGATCTACACGCAGGTTTGCTTCACGGATGTTGCACATACACATAGGTTGGCTTCTACCAAATAACATATACCCTCTGAAGCATGGTTTTAAGATTACAACTGATGCTGAATGATAATGTAACTTAGATTTGTGTACTGGTTACAAGTGATCTATCTATTGTAGTTGATTGGTTAAAGTATGAATGATTGATTGATTTAGTTGTGTCAGAGGTTCAGAGGTTGTCCATGATTGATTGAGTTTGGTTGATTCAGATTGAGTTTCAGTGATTGGGTAATGTAGATATAATTAATGGATTTATTGTAGTGGTGACTGAAATTGAGATTCTATGTTGATGATGGGTCCAATATGAAAATTGGATGAAACGTGGCCTTCATATATTGGTGTTGTGTTGCAGAGGTCCTTGGAGGAAGAGAGAAGGTTGCAGCCTTTTGTAGGTTGGCGCCTACGTACTAGTAAACATACCTGCTAGTATAAGAGCTAGGGGGTTGTAGCTCCCTTCCAGTAGAAGCTGCAGAATGAGAGAAGGTTGTAGCCTTATGCAGGTAGAAGCTTGCATATTGGTATGAGTCTGCACCAGTACAATGTTGTAAACAAATTTTCTTATTATTAAAAGAAGAGAGATGACAACAGCAGGTGGTTTTCAACCACATTGGGTTTCAACCATAAATCTTGGTGTTCATGTGTGTTTCTTATGTGTGATGGTCTACTCTATTATTAACTGCATATGGTTATTGTTTAATTTCTAATAAAGTACTGATGCATAGATTAAAAGATCAACATATGATGAATTAACATAATCATTAGTTTGCTAGAGATATGCTTGTTTCCTTAAGCACAGTCGCATTTACATGCTGGTTACCCACATGGAACTAGCGTATACAAATTTGAGTGTGAAAAGAAAAACTAATATTGATTCACCCACCCTGATTCACCCACCCCCCCCCCCCCCCCCCCCCCCTCTAGGTATTATTTCCAACACCTTGTAATTTGGATTTTTTGTCAAGGATTTATCATGTACTAAATAATGTGTTGTACTTAATATCCACATAATGTTCTCTGAGTTCAGATCATGAGAGAGTAAGACTTTGTTTTTTATATAAACATCCATTGGTACAAAAAAAATTGATTAGGTTCCAAATACAAGGCTACAATAGTTATGTTTTGTAAGTTTGTCACCTCGTGTGGACCAAATAATTGTTCCATCTAGAATATCAGTGCCATAGGATCTTTACCATCAAATTTCGTCATATTAATCATGGGATTTAAGTAGTTCCTTGCTCCTGTGTGGAGTCTCTAAACTCTCAGATAAATATTATAAACCACAAAATAAACATGGTTGAGCATGGTCGATTTTCATTTTGAGACAATCTTTGTCACAAGGTGATGTTGGACGATGGTTGACCTTGGTTGACCATGATTGATTTTCATATCAAGATAATCTTTTTCACAATGAGACATTGGACCATGGTTGAGCATGGTTAGTTTTCATATTGAGACAATTTTTGTCATAATGTGACGGTGGATGATGGCAGTCACAAACATTAGACCTTGAGACAATATTTCATATAATGTGACCGTGATTATTGACAATGGTTGACCATGATTGATTTTCATATTTAGACAATCTCTCACACAATGCAATGTTATACCATGGTTGATTTTCATATTGAGGCAATATTTGTCACAATGTGATGTTGAACCATGGTTATCCATTGTTTTCACAATGTGACGTTGGACCAAGAGACAATCTTAAACAATATGAATATTAAACCTCACAAGTAGTATTAAAACATATGAACCCCACCATTAATATTAAACCATACGAATATAAACCCTTTAAGATTCATAAACCCAAGGGATTATTATTAAATACCTAAGGTATTTTAAACTTAAGGTTTTAATATTAAACCCGAAGATTAATATTATAAACAATGGGCTTAAAATTAAACCCTAGGAATAAAAACCTATGATCAAAATTAGAAACCCTAGGATCATTATTATGATTAATATTTTAAACCTTATAAATAATATTATACCCTAGGAATATGAACCCTTAGGTTAATAAACCGAAGGAATTGATATTATAACCCCAAGGGATCTATACTAAAAAGCCAAGGAAATAATATTAAATTGAAGGGATTAATATTATAAACCCAAGTTAGGTAAACCCTAAGATAAATATTATAAGCCTATTGAGACAATATTTGTCACAATACGATGGTGGCCCATTGTTAACCATGGTTGACCATGGTTATCACAAGGCAAAATTAGACCTTGAGACAATATTTCTCACAATGTGCCCATGGTTGACCAGGATTCACCATGGTGGACCATGATTGATTTTCATATTTAGACAATCTTTCTTACAATTTGATGTTGGAGCATGGTTGACCATTGTCGCCCATGGTTGACCATGGTCGCCCATGGTTGACCATGGTTGATTTTCATATTGAGACAATATTTTCCACAATGTGATGTGAGACCATGGTTGACCATAGATAACCATCGTTGTCACAATGCGACATTGGACGAGGAGACAATATTTGTCACAATGAGATGTTAGACCATGGTTTGCCATGGTTGACCATGATCGACCATGGTTGATCGACCATGGTTGACCATGATCAACCATGGTTCATCATGATTGACCATGGTTCATCATGATTGGCCATGGTTGAGAATCGATGACCATGGTTGACCATGGTTTATTTTCATGTAGACAATATCTGTTACAATGTCACGTTGGACCATGAACGACCATAATTGACCATGGTTGACCTTGATTGACCATGGTTGATGATGGTTGATTTTCATATCAATATCATCTTTGTCATGAACCCAAGGGATTTATACTATAAACCCAAAGGATTTAAACCCTAAGAAAAATATTATAAAATGCAAAATTAACATTAAACCCTAATGATTGACCATGACTCACCAAAAATGGCTACGGTTGACCATGATTAATCATTGTTGATTTTCATATTGAAAAAATCATTGTCACAGTGTGACGTTGGATCATGGTTGAGCATGATTGAACATGATTGAGAATGGTTGATTTTCATATTGAGACAATATTTTCCACAAACCCAAGGGATCAATATTATAAACCCAAGGGATATAAACCCTACGATAAATATTACAATACCTAAAATAACATTAAATTCTAACATTAATTTGATATACCTTAGGATTAATATTATAAACCAAATAAATTAATAAATCCAAGGATTAAACCCTACGATTAACCAAAAAGACTAATAAGATTAAGGGACTAATAAACCCTATGATTAATGTTATAAACCCTTATATTAATATTATAAACCCTAGGATTAATATTATAAACCTAATGGACAAATAAACCTTAATATTAATATTATAAACCTTATGAATAATATTATACCCTAGGAATAGGAACTCTTAGATTAATAGAGCCAAAAAATTGATATCATAAATCCAAAAGATAACATTACCACAAGAAACTTATTTTCAACAAATTTGTATCGAGTGTAGCATGAAGATCACGGAATTAGGCTGAGGTTCTGGCCAAGAGAACCTCTACGAATAGACTTGAATCAAAGGCTTTAACTTAGATTATTTACAGTTGCATCACACTCGAAATAAATAATTCTACAGTTGAACTGATAAAGAATGCTACACTTGAAATTAAGAAACAATGAATGGACATAATTCGAATGCTAGTCTTGTTGTTGTTGAATGTTTCTTGAATGCTCCCAAGCATCTCTTAGTGACGAATACATTAGTGATGAATACAACAAGATATTTTCATTCTTGTTAATCTAAGGCTACATCTAAGGGCACGTCTTCTATCCATGCATCACCAGAAATGAAATTAGCCACTCTAAAATTTTGAGCATCAGAAATATTCATGGTGTGATATCCAGGCCATTGAACTCGCTCTATAGTTCTTGCTTCGGGTCTCGAATTCACATATTCGCCATATTAGAGCATCTTCCAAGAACATTCCCCCAATCATATTCACCATAATATAGCGTTGTCAAAAAAAAGTCCCCTAACCATTCTAGCCAACCCATAGGATCGACGACATCATCTATATATGATTCGATATAAACAGTACGAGAGTAGTTTTTCCATGGCCTTCCCAATAATGTTTGGAAAGATCTATTCACATAAGAAAGATCACGCACAACAGAGACATTGTAGTTTTGAATAGAGATGCCAATGTTTTGATTTTGATCATATCTTCCTTGAGTCGTAAAACAAGTCTTTTGATTATCCATTGGTTTTCTAGCCAATAGATTGAAGTTTTGAAACACAGCCGCAGTGTTGCCAAAGATAAAATCAACTGTGCCATAAATGTCACATTCCCTGTAGAACTATCACAGAGAGTGTGCGTAGAGAGTATCTTGGTAGCCTTTAAAGATGTAGTGGTAGAATGATGATAGATCCGACCCAAATCAAAGGGTGACAACCTGATGCTTCTCTGGTCCTGTAGTGTTCTCGAAAGTGATATCCCAAGCGATAAAGCCTTGCCCCATGATAGTTGTGATAAAAAATATTTCACAATCACTGCAACCATTAAAGAACATTATAGCCAAAGCGACTGTATAGTAACCGATGAAGACAACAAAGTTGTAATAAATAAGGAAGAACCTTACAAAGCTACACTAAGAATGTTCATAAGTTCCATGACACACAACTTCAAAAATCCTTAACTTTGAACGGATTATGGGAATATTTTAGAATTTGAGATTTTGAAATTCGAGATAGGTTAATTGTTTGACCCTTAGTGTGACCATTAAATTCTAGGATATTCATCGAATTTTCAATCTACATATAAATACCCAACTTATCTAGCTTTAAGTGTTTAGACAATTTTTGGGAAAATATGATCTATGAAAATATTCTGGAATACTATTTGACCTTTCTAGATTCAATTTACCATTCCAGACTATCAAATTCTAAGAATAACCCAAATTCTAAAAATATCCCATAATTTTTAATCCACAATTTACCTCTCTAGATAGTCAGATGCTGAATTGTTTTGGGAATCTACCTTATAACATAAGTATGTCAGAGTGATTAATAAAAAATAGTCAAAACAGAAAAATAAGAAATGTAAGTAGGGATTTGTTGGATTCATGAAATATATAGATAACAGATTTTTCAAAACTAGCAATACCTCAAACTCACATGAGGTCTTGATCACAACAAAGGAAGAACTAAAAGCATAACAAGAAAAATGAGTAAAACAAATTACCGACTGTTGCAGAGCGAAATGTTGTCCATGCATCCACAACGCTCCTATTTCCAATGATCACAGTGGTGTTTATGCCATATCCCACCAAAATAATATTTTTTTTTTTGTATTTGGGAACCTCAATGTATTCCTAGTAGACTCCCTTTGTAACATGTATCACATATCTATCTCAACTTTTGTTTGCAGCAACATTGAGTGCATCAGTAATTGTGGTATAATTACCACTGCCGTCCTGAGCCACAGTGATGACATTCTGGTCTAAAGAACCATCATCTTCTTCAGAGGTTTGAGGAAGGCTTCTCCAATTTGAAGCAGACAACAATGAAGGTGTTGGAAATAATAATCCCAACCATCGTAATAAACAGCATGACAGCAGCCATACTTGTCAGACGTATTTTTGCACGTTGCGTCTCTATTTGAAGATTGAAGGACTGAAACCAGACATGAACCATTCTGAAATGTAGAAATGAATTTAAAGTGGTCAATGTACATTGGTAAAGAGATATGTGAAAGCATTCATTCAAAGACTATTACGCGCACTCTAGAAATAGTTGCGTGATTCTGATCACATTCAACAACAACATCATATTAATTTCACTATGTCATGAATTAAATGAAAAATTGTATTTTGAGTTATATATGAATGTAAAACTCATTTTGTAACATGTTAGAGAGTAAAAAGAAAAAAAAGCGTAAGTCTCTATAGAGAAAATGGTGGAGCAAATTTTGGTGGGCGCGCGAAAACAACAGTTACTCTGTTTTACTGTGTGTTATTTCATGTAAGTTTAAATCACTGTAAAACTTTTATTTTACTTGGTGAATGAACCAAAATCTCATGTAAATGTATTTTCATGTTTAAAAAATGAATACAAAGTTTTAGTGTGTTGCTCCAAACCTATCTTGTTATTTTTGTTATGAGTATTCATTAAGTCTCTGGAATAGTTCCGCTGTGCGCAAAATTCAAGTGCGTGAAATCAACTCCACAATGCATGAACCTAGCTTCACGAAAGTCAAAATACCTCTACCCCTCTACGAAAATTAAATTTCCCAAATATTTTTAACATGGTATCAAAGCGGGTTAAATATTGTAAGTGTAAAAGACAGTGTTTTACTAACAGTGAAAATTGTTTGGAGCGCAGATCGTTTTTTAGCATATTTAACAGTAGGTAGAAAGTTTTTTTTATGCTCAGAAATGGCAACATCAAGGACAAGCTTGACTAATCCTCAAATACCTCAGTTTAATGGCAAAAATTATGATTATTGGGCTATTACAGTGAAGGCCCTGTTTTATTCTCAAGATATTTGTGTAGAGCTATAACAAGGGTCTCTTTCACCTCTAGTTACCTTACATTAATATGTCAATCGAGGATCGTCTGGTTATTTCAAAGGGTGTCTTATTCTGAGGCTAGCATTTGCCAGAGTAATGCTTGTAGTACAGCTATTCAAAAGCTATGCAAGTAAAGTAATACAAACCTACAACTTAACTACTTCAAAAGACCAAATCACACCAAGTATTACATCAGCCAAAGGTTCGGCAGAAATAACTCATCCTTTTCATAACTGATGAGAATAGATCAAAGGTCTGGGAGGAAAATAGCAGATGCTGGGCTAGCTACAGCCTAGGATCGCTCTTAATGTTTAGAAATGAAACAACAAATAAAAGAAATGACAATGAAATGGAACAGCACATCAGCCAAGGGCTTGGTAGCAATAACACATCCCTTTCATAGCTGATGGGAGCAGATCAGAGGTCTGGGGACCAGGTAGCAGATGCTGGGGTCCACTACAGCCTAAGTCTGTCCTTAAGAAATAGCAAATTAACAATCTGGAAATGGAACAACAAATAAATGGAACATCAAGTAAATGGAACAACAAATAAATGGAACAGCAAGTAAATGGAACAGCAAGTAAATGGAATAACAAGTAAATGGAACAACAATCGAAATAAGTAATAACCAAGTTCTTTAAGCTGCAACTCTATTTAACCATGCCAATCGAAACATCAATCTCTCAATCTTCTATGATAGAACAATACTATAAAACCTTAGAAACACACCATACTTAATCTGCTTATGTTAAAACACATACGACTGCATCTCATAATAAAGAATAGTCACATTCGATAACCATGTGAAACATAATTTTCCAGATGACTTGTTATAATGCAAAACACAATCATAAAGAGTTCTGTAATAAGGTAATAGTGTCCTGTAGGAATTGATAATTACTTAAAGAATTGATAAAATAACATAGCATCGATATAAAGTTCGAGAACACGAAATGAATTAATCACAATGAAGCATGTAATAGAATATTCTCAGAACATAGCAGATTACCAGATTATGTCTAAGACAAATCACACAGAAATCACGCGTAATGATACAAGAGCAAGTGTCCTCCAGGGCCGAGCCCTTAGCTGCTAGGGGTACACCGCTTAAGATGAATCCAGGCTCAAAGATAAAAAGTGAACAAGTCTGTATTAAAGCATGCAATAAAAGTACAGAAACTTAAGTCTTCAACAGAACATAATGATCATAGTCTAGATCTTTCTTCAAAGAAATTACACCCTTTTCAGAAAATTACACCCTGTAACCAACAATGCTATCCCTTTTTATAAGAGGGACGACTGAGACATCTATATACAGAAATAGGTTAAAACAACGATCCCTCAGGATCTAAGATCCTGAGGGATACACAGAATCATTAATGTTGCGTTACTTCTTCCTTCTTCTGTTCTGCACTGGTATCTCCGCGTCCTGTTTTGGGCTGATCCGTGTCAATCTAGTTCGCTTCCGGTCTCCCATCACAGGGATAGTAGTTAGCTCGTCTTTATCTTTACTTTTTGGATGGCCACCTTTCGCTTCTTCACCCTCCTGCACATAGAAACGACGTTTATCAGTGCTTCTTATTATTTTCTCGTGTTTTTTTATAAGTTCTTCTTATTATCTAAGTTTCCCATGCAAAAAGCTTTTGAGTTTTCATGAAAAGATACCGAAATGACCACCAAAACATACCTTCCTCGGTAGTACTCCACACACCCCCCAGCTTACCCTTTTTCATGGCCTCATGAAAACATTATAGTTGACATGCAGAGCAGTGAGGGAGTAGGCTGGAGATGGAATCTCGTGTGGAGACCTACACCCATAATGTGAAACTAGATGATCAAAAAAATGGCTCGTCTGGCCCTCGGGCATCTCATACAAGGCTTGGTATTCGGGTGCAGGATGCCAAATGATTGGAATCCTGAACCTATATCCTAACCAGGATGGCACTACACTCAAAATAATTTCACCATAAAGGGGGAATCGGTTAGCAGCAAGCTTGAAATTTTCATACTTAAATGGCTCTCTGAGCTGAATGTTCAGATTAGACACTCGATATCGAAATTTAGCTGCTTTAATGGCAGGGTATTTGATAGAAGCAAAGAACTCAATCCCTTGCCGAATGATTGATTCATGCATGGGTCCTAGTGCTTCAATCACCCCCGGAGTCCTCATGAGATTTCTATGACGTCTCCATAACTGTTCCGGGTCTCTAGGTTCAGCTCTTACCCATAGGTCTAATCCGTTTTCTTGTCTCTGAAATGCATTCTAGGCTTTGAGGCATTTATTTTGATTGACTAAAAATGAAATGAATGCTTGTAATTGAATGTCTCCAACAAAAGGGCCAAGGTTTAGCTCGGTTTCTTGTTCTAGTACAAGGTTATGCAGATGAAATTCAGACAATAACCTTTGTACTTTTACCCCATAATGCTTACAGTAGTTTATAAAATCATCTATAGTATTAATTTCTATAGGATCACCTGCCCTAATGGCCTTAATTTTCAATTGCAAGTATCTTTCCATTAGAAACAGGGCATAATTTTTGGCAGGGGCCCTACATGCTAAAGCATCATTGTACAGAGCACACAAGGTATCCATTTGTTTAATAACTACATCTAATCTATGGGTTACCTTGGCAACTTTCTCTTGCTCCTTTCGCCATCCTTCGAAGGCTTGGCTTTCTGATAGGTTGACATTTCTTAACTGCTGCTGTAATTTCTCATACTTTTCACGGGGGACCGTTTGTTCCCTGAGCCTTTCTGCTTCTTGCTGGGCTTGCTTCAAATGATGGTGAAGGGTTCTTCTTTTTGGGTCCTTTTTCCATGCATCTGTGGAGGCTGGGAGTTTTACTTGGACTTTCTTATTACGCTGTTTGGAATTCATAACCCTTATTACTCCCGAAGGTGGTGCCTCCGTCTGAACCACCTTATCATCTGTTTCAATTTTAACATGAACTCCAGCCCACTGCTGTTCCTTTTCAAATGGAATAGAAGTTTGTTCTTCTGTTTCATTAGGAACAACAGTTTGTCTTTCTGCTTCATTAGGAACAGCAGTTTGGCTTCTGTCAGGGTTTTGGGTAGTGGAACGGTTCCCCATTCTTCGCCTCTTATTCTTACGGGGTCTTATTGGTGTGGCCGAATCATTTCTTGTTGAGGTCCTTACCCCCCTTTGTCTTGCTTTTAGAAGCCTGATCTGCTGGCGAAGCTTGACTATCACGTTTAACAGTGTCCCTAGCAACGACGCCAAAATGTAGAGATATAACAAGGGTCTCTTTTTCTTTTTGCAATTCCCTTATTTCTCTCAACTTCTCAGAAATAATAGCTGATTGTTTGCTGCGGGTTGGAGTGTGACTAATTTCCAAATTTTCATCTTGAGGTGGCCAATCCGTGGTAAGAACCTTTCTTGGCTCTGCTGTTTCCTGGGCCAATTCTTCCTCTTCCCTTATTTCCTCTGGATTCTCCTCTGGTGCCTTCTGACTAGGAACGGGCTATTCCTGCCTAATATCTTCTATTTTCTTCTCATCATGGATGGGTGAAATTTCTATTTCTGCTTCTTCCGCATGTACTTTCTTGGGTGCATCTTTTTCCTGGGTTTCTTCTCTGGTCTGGAGGTTGGATGGACTCAGGGGCTGGCCATACTCGCCCATATTGGCCAATTCATCTTCCCCTATCGGGTTCTGTATTGGGCTTCCCCCCTGCTGTTCCATTTCTTCCTCCTGTTCGGGCCGCTCAACTTCTTTCATCTTGTCTCCTTCTTCTTCATCCTGTTCTTCTTCTCCTTCTATTTATGTTTCCTCTTCAGTGGACTGCTCTGTTTCTCTGCTGTTTTCTTCTTCCGCCTCTATCCCTATGGACTGTTCTTCGTCCTCGTTACTTTCTTCTTCTGTATCGGTCTCTGTCGATTGCTCATCTATAATCTCTATTGCTTGGCTCGTACGAGCCCGGGGTTTCTTTAGCTCTGCTCATATCCCTGCAAGCTGTGCCGACATTCTACATTTTTTTGGTTGTTCAGATGTACCATTGTCGGGTTGTTCTTCAAGTTGCTTTTCGGCTTGTTTTTCAGCTTGCACTTCTGTGCAAGCGTCCTTCTTTCATTTCTCAGGGCGTTGGGGTGTGCTATCGGTTTGTTTTAGTTTTTTTGGGCGTCTAGATGTGGCCGTCCTTTCATTAATAATATCAATTAGTTCTTCCCAGCTGCTATGCTACTGGGTAAGACTATGGCTTACTGTCAAGCGAATTAATCCGTGGTGGCTAACCATAGATTCTTTGTGTTGTGCCTTTTTCATACTTCCTGCCACATCATGTAATAGCGAATTAAGCAATGCAGGTAAATTCATAGAACATTTTTGTTTTAAGACAACTAGGAGTTTTAGATGTCGTGGTCTTACCACGTCTTTTCTACCCTGCAAGTAATGTAGCTCTGGACAATTTTCGCTAATTCCGCCCATGGCTCTCCTAACGTTGCTGGTAGCACCTCTTTTCCGTGAACTGTTAAATTTTGGCCTTCATCCTGAAAGATTTCCACAATCTTTTGCAGCCTTTCCTTTTTTATTGTCCATATTGGTCCTATGGCCAGTAATCCTGTGATTTTTGCTATTATATCGTCCGTGACCACTATTCATTTTCCTCTCATTGTAGAGTGTTCTTCCTGTAGGTTTTGTAAAAATTCCTTCACCACAGTTTCGTTAGACTCCTTCAGGCGGTTGAGGTAAGTCAACCATCCTGCTTTCTTCAGAATTCTTCAGGCTGCAGCTGAAACGGTCAATGTTTGTGGTTCTCTGCGGACTGACCTTCCTCCCATGGCTTCTCTTGCAAATTCTCAAAGGAACAGCAGCTGTTCGTTGAGACACAAAGAAGCTGGTGGCATGTTTCTCGCTCAAATTCAAATGCAACAGCGTATGCAATGGAAATACTTCGAACAACGATTCATGCAGAAGAAAACAAAAATGGCAAATGATCATACCGTTGAGCCGTGCTGTGCTCAAGTACAAGATCTTTTCAAATAACGAGCTGACACGTATTTTAGGAAATGATGAGGTTACTCCCCCCCCCGCAATATGATAGGTTGTCCCAGCCGTCAAATGAAGGAGCTGCGTCTGCTTCGTCCGGGAGGGCTTTATGGAACAGCTTATGAAAATATGCCATGTCCGTAAAAACAGCGTATTACTGGAATCGAGGTGAAAAGGTAAATCACTTTTAATGCGTAAGCGACTGCGGTGAGTTGATGGAAGTTCGGGAATAGACATTTGCCATAATTAGTGAGTCTCATGTGGTCACTGTCACTAGATCCGTAATGATTGGCGGTAATAAATAGTCATGCGGTATATGGTTGTGTAATTAAATTATCACGTTATAAGATACAAAGATTCTAATTTCCTTACCCATTGGTGTAAAGGTTACGACCTCAATACCATTAACAGAGCTCTGCCGCCAACAGGTGTCCATAACCTTGGCAGAGTTGTTTATTTCACCCCGGGAACCATAGTCATTTGTGTATGCGAGGAAGTGTTATATGATGTCAAAACTGTAGGCCACTATGCAGGCTTGGTAACCAGTTAGTCATAGTGCCATTCACGAGGAAGGAGCGAATAGTGGGTAGGCTAGCTCGTGGTGAGACCTCCTATTCCAAGGGTTATTTATTTATTTTGATATATCTCTTGGACCATTTCTCGGGTGTAGTGGCCCTAATGGGAATGCCACTTCACTTCCATCCTGATGATCATGGTAGGCCAGCTCGTAATGAGACTGCCTATCCTGCAATTTTGACAAAACCGCTTTGCTTATTTGTTTTTTTCTTGATTTTAATAGAGAACCTTTCCTGTTTATACACAAAGGGTGGTTCAACACTCCTTAAGAGTAGGAATGGTGGAAGAAGTCTTAAAATCCCAATAGGAAGGTATAGACTCTTTGATCTTATTGATGAAATGATAAAAATAGATAAAAGAATCAGCATGATAGAGATAGCCAATCAAAACAGAGTTAGTGGAACAATGGCAACAAAAGGTGATAAATAAGCATATCTTTTCCTTACGTGCTTTCACCAATTTAGGGTAGTTACTTATAAGGATAGAGATTTGTGATTTACCGATTCTGTATACTGTGCTTTTGTTTTCATCACATAAGTAGATAGCTGTATTCAAAAAGACTCGAAAGATCATCAACATTCCACATCCTTGAGAAGGAACAAACTGTTTCAAATCTTATGAGAAGGGATTTTTCAAGGAAGGGAACAACAATGGTTGCTCGTTTGAAGAAAGGAGCAGTGGGAATCACAGGTGCCGTTCAGTAAAATCAAACAAGTGCCGTTCCTTTGGAAAAATACCGACAAAAATCAAACAATGTTGTTTCTTGTGGAGACAGCAAAAACACACAAATGTTGTTCGTTTTGAGAAAGGAACAACAAAAATCATAAGTGTTGTTCCTTTTGGAAAAGGAACAACAAAAATCACAAGTGTTGTTCCTTTTGGAAAAGGAACAACAAAAATCACAAGTGTTGTTCCTTTTGGAAAAGGAACAACAAAAATCACAAGTGCTATTCCTTTTGGAAAAGGAACAAAAAAAATCAAAAGTGCTATTCCTTTTGGAAAAGGAACAACAAAAATCAAAACTGTTGTTCCTTTTGGAAAAGGAACAACAAAAATCAAAACATGGTGTAACAATATGTACAAAAATAATTCTAACAATTATATAAAAATTGTAAGGAAGAATAAACTTCTTAGTGAGTTACTGGTGGAGGAGACTTGTCTTCCTCCTGTAGGATCTCCATATCTGTATCTTGGCGTAATTATTGGCAAAAGGACTCCCAGGTAAGTGGTTTGTGATAGAGACAGACTCGATGGCCGTTTGCCTTAAATGTATACTCGGAACCATCAATGGTAATCAGTGTGAGGGTACCATTGTCATGTACTTTCTGGATTTCATATGGTCCCAACCAACAAGTCTGGAGTTTCTCGGGCAAGTCCTGAAATCTAGAGTCATATAAAAGAGCCCAGTCTCCTTCATGGAAGACTTTGTTTTTTATGAGAGCATCATGCCACTTAGCTCTTTGCTACTGTATCAAGGCAGTATGTTGAAGTGAGGAAAGTCTAATTTCATCCAGCTCATTAATCTGTTGCAATCAATTAGTTTGCGCCTCGGTTAAGTCTAACCCCACTTCTAATGTCTGGATTTCAAATTCTATAGGAAAAATAGGTTGTTTTCCAAACATAAGCTGGTAAGGTGAGTGGCCAGTGGTGCTTCTCCATGTTGTTCTATAAGCCCACAGTGCTTCTGGTAGTCTGGCAGCCCAATCACGTCTGTGTGATGCAACTGTTTTAGTTAGAATTGTTTCTATTATCTTGTTGCTGCTTTCTACTTGCCAATTTGCCTGTGGGTGATATGGGGTGGTCATTTTGTGCTGAACATGATAATTGTTGAGTGTTGCCGCTATTCTGTTTCCAGCAAACTATGGCCCTCCATCTGTGATTATCTCTCTAGGGAGGCCATATCGCACAAATAGATGGAGCAGGAATTGTATAACAGATTATTTTGTAGCTCTAGGCAAGGCTTCTGCTTCAACCCACTTGGTGACATATTCTGTTGCCACCAGAATGCATGTTTTTTGGTTTGATGGTGGGTTGATTGGCCCCATGAAATCAAGTGCCCATCGCTCAAATGGTTCAATGACTAACTGTGGTTTCAAGGGCATCTCATCTGAGTGACTAGGGCGTCCCGCCCTCTGGAAACTATCACATGCTTGGACAAATTTCTTTGCATCTTTAAAAATTGTGGGCCAATAATACCATGTATGTAACACTTTATGTGCAATCCCACGATCAGCAAAATGTCCACCACATGGTTGGTCATGGCATGCTTTCAATATATCAAATATTTCATCTTGTCGAATGCACCGCGTGATTTGCATGTCTGCCCATGTGTGAAACAAATAACCTCCAATCCAGGAAAATCTAGTACTTCGCTGGACAATTTGTGTTCGCTCATTAGGGGTTAGATGTTTTGGTAACTTACCTACTGCTAGGTAATTGGCGACATCAACATACCAGGGTGTTTGAATAGCAACAACAAAGAGATGCTCATCTGGAAACTGATCTTCAACTGCTGCTGCATCGACTGGTTTTGGCATTCTTGAGAGGAAATCAGCTACCGGGTTTTCTTTGCCAAGTCGATCCTTGATTGTAATGTCGAACTCCTGCAATAAAATCAGCCATCTGGTTATTCTGCCATTTGTAACAGGTTTATTTGAAAAATACTTTATAGTAGAATGATCTGTGTACAAGATAATGGGATATCCATTGATGTAATGCCTGAACTTATTGATAGCATGTATAACAACTAAGAATTCCTTTTCAGTTACAATATAATTTAATTTATTAGGGGATAGATTTTTGCTAATGTAATAAATAGCCTATGGTTTTCTATCCTCCTCCTAACCAAGGACCGCTCCAATGGCTGTATCTGAGGCATCAGATGATATCTAGAATGGCAAATCCCAGTTTGGTCCACGAAGGACTGGGGCTATAGATACAAGCTTTTTCAGGTCATTGAAAGCACGTTCACATTTTTCTGTCCAAAGGAAATCAATATTACCAGTTAGTGCATACAATGGTGCAACAATACATGAATAATGTTATATAAATCTTTTGTAATAACCAGAGAATCCAAGAAAGCTACATACCTCTGTTTGAGTAGTAGGAGTAGGAATAAGCAAAAGTATTTGGATTTTGGCTGGGTCTACCAAAATGCCAGCTACTGAAATAAAGTGTCCTAGAATAAGTCCTTCTGTCATCATCATGTAGCATTTTTCATGGCTTAGACAAAGCCTGGTAGCTATACAACGTTGTAGTACTTTTTCTAGTGTTTCCAATGCTGGATCAAACTCCTCTCCGTATGGAGTAAAATCATCCATATATACTTCCAATCCTTCATTTATTAGATCTGCAAATATGCTAAGAATAGCCCTTTGGAATGTGGTAGGGGCATTACATAAACCAAAAGGTAAAACTCGGTAAGCAAGCGTTCCCCAAGGACAAGTAAAAGTAGTTTTATCCTGATCTTCAGGGGCAATCTGTATTTGGTTATACCCACTGAAGCTGTCAAGAAAAGAAAATAATTTCTTGCCTGCCAAAGTATCCAATACTTGATCGATGAATGGGAGAGGAAAATGATCTTTTTGTGTTGCCTTGTTTAGTTCTCTATAATCCACACAGATTCTCCACTTCCCATTCTTTTTCGGTACCACCAAAAGTGGGGAGACCCATTTACTATCAGAGATGGGGTAGATAAAGTTAACATCTAAAAGTTTTTGAAGCTCAACTTTTACTACTTCTTTTAGATGAGGGTTTAACCTTCTCTGAGGTTGTCTAACAGGTTTTGCATCATTTTCTATGTAGATGTGGTGTGTACACAATTGAGGATCAATTCCTTTCGTATCGGGGTAATCCCATGCAAATGCTTTTTTATGTTTTGTTAAGATATGGATGAGTTTTGTCTCTTGTTTCGGTGTAAGGTTGGCGTTAATGTTTAAGGTCTTCCCAGGTTCGATTTCTATTATTTTACTATGTGCAACTAAGGTGACAGGGATTGTATGGTCATGCACATCTTTTAGAGGTTCTTCTTCCATTTCGTTATCAAATGATGCTTTTATCATATGACACAGGGTACGAGATGTGGGTTCAGTTTGACTAATAAAATTACTGATGGCATCATCTTCTGTTTTATTTTTAAACTCTAGTGCCTCTTGTATAGTTAATGGAGATCTAATGTTGTCAGTAAGATATGATATATGGTGCCTATTAGTTTTGACTATTGTGATGCTTGGATGCGCTGGGGGATATAGTACTAAGTTCTTAATATCTGCCCCCTTAGTTATGATCATGTTTCCTTGCCGACAACCAATATAGGCATCAGCGGTAGCGAGCCAAGGCCTTCCTAAGATCAATGGATGTCCATCTAGTCGGGTTTTAGGGTTTATTATCAGAAAATCAGTTGGCTATTCCTAGGAATCAACTGAAACCATAACATCATGCAGTATGCATTCTGGTCTAACCATATATTGATCAGCTAGTTCCAGCAAAGTTGAAGTGGGTTCTGTAGATGTAATTCCTAATCTTTGGCAAGTAGATGTGGTCAATATATTAATTGCAGCTCCAAGGTCAACTAAAGCATTGGTTAAGGTTTTGCCATAAATTTAAACAGTTACTATTGGGTTACCTGGGTCTTCATACTTAATAGGTGTTTCCTTTCCTGATAATAGGTCAGATAAAGTGCTGACTACTTGAACTCTTGGATTATCTATTACATTCCTTCTCAGACTTTTTATGCACAATTCCTTGATAGTTTTAGTGGATATCGGGATATCCTGAATGGCCTGAAGGAATGGAATTTTTATGTACAAATTTTGTAATTCTCCCAGAATGTCAAAATTAGGTTGGTGTATAGGTCACGGTATAACTAAAAGTTTTGGGAACGAAGGAGAGGATGTAGTTGTTTTATTCTGAGTTTGTTGTCTGTTTTCATCCTCTTCTTGTAACAATTGTTCTCTAGGTAACTGATCTTCAATCTGAACTGTTTTGTTTCCCTCTGTTTGAATAATACGCCCAGATCTTAGCTGCAGATCATTGCACTCCCTCAGATCGGGTCTTTCTTCTGGTGTTTCTAAAATTTGGAGTGCTTGGACCGGTCTGTTATTTGGATTAGGATTGGGCTGGGCTGGGATTTGGGGTCTGAGATTAGATTGGGGGTTTTGCTGTAAAGCTGGCAGTGTAGGTTGAGGGAAAGGAATATTTCCTACTGGCTGCTGTGTTGGTCTCTGCCAGTTATTCTACCAGACTGAACTTTGTGAAGTGGGGGGAGTCCATTGTGGTGGATATGGGTTGTTCTGCCAATATGGTGGGGGATAAGGAGGATTCGACCAGCCAGATTGGCTTGT
>APFE031136040.1:4034-41616 GCA_000404065.3 Pinus taeda | reverse complement strand
ACCTTCCTAGAATCTAATGAATACCTAATGACAAACAAACCAACCAGACACTATCTTTCTCTAAATGCGCTTTTATAAATAATGGCAAACAAATGTGTTTTAAGGCCTACCTCATGTCCAACGCAAGTTTGGAGATGCCTTCGCTCCTTTGATCCAAGTAAGTTCCTTTGTCACAAACCTGCAAACACAAACAAGGCAAACGATTAAATAGCACCTGAATAACCAGTATTATAAAACATATTTTAACATGAAAGTCAAGGAGTCCATGAAACAAATAACATGAGATACTTGTTGAGAAAAATGAGCTTGATTGTATTAATTCGAAAGGAGAAGAACCTTACAACCCTTTGCCTTGACGCTGTACAAGCTCCTTTCAGGGTCCAACAAGAAGTCTCCTCTACTTTGACAAGCTTCACTCACTCCCTAATTGGGCCAAAAAGGTATGTGATCTCTCCTCTTAAGCTCAAATAGGAAGTCTTGATTTCACTAGCATTTACCCTCAAAAGTTCAGCTTCTAACCCCTCTGGCCACTGACCCAATGCCTCAATTTATAGTGCAATGGAGATCAGTTACCAGCTCCTCCTTCAAAGGGATAGAGTCCTCCTTCAAAGGGATAGCTCTTCTCAACAAGGGATTAGTTCCTCCTATGATGGGATGCATGAACCACTTGGAGCGAACAATCCACGTAACAAATGCTTCTAGAAAACTCTAGAATTAACCTAAGATGAGTTTCTTAAGATAAAGATTGCGCCTTTTGACTTTTACAGGGGTACGCACCCTCCCCTTTACATACAGAGCGTATAAGTACGCAGATAACTTGAACAAAAGGTGCAGGCACGTAGGCAAAAGTAAGAGAAAGTGCGGAACCAGAGTTACATTGTTTTTTTGATGTCTTTCTCTCATTTCTAAAGCTTGTTTTGAAGAGATGAGGTTTAAGACTTGCTTAGGAAGCTAGTATAGGTGGTGATAGACCTACACCGACTGCAAATAATCAAGGTGACGATATTTTTGTGTAACAGTTGGGGTTATAATAAGCTTAGGATGTCCCTTGCATCCCCTGCTGGTAAGGTCTGGGCCCATGTGGCCTCCTTTGGTAAGGTTCAGTAGCCGTCTCAGTCCCTAAGTACATGGCTTTAAATCCGGGCAAGGTAGGGCATTGGTTGGTGGGGTGGTCTTCCTCATAAACGAAACATACCTCTACTGACTGCAATGGACACTCATTCTTAGGGTGCTTCCTTGTGTATCTAGAACAAAAAATGGCCAAAGCCCTCTCAGCTTCCTCTTTCTTTTGCAGAATTCGGAAGATATCAAGTTGCATGGCAATAGTCTATCTCATCTCACTTTTGAGGTCTTCCATCTAATTAGCAAACTCATGCTTGGAGAAGGTGGTACTAGCTGAAAGTGGATTCCCCCTACCTCTCTTCTGGGCTGCCCTAGAATGGTTTCTAAACACAGTCTTTATGTCCTCATAAGGTAGTTGGTAGATGTCCCCTCCAGCTAGCATGTGAAGGGTATCTAGAAGATCTTCAGGGACTCCTCGGAGCAGAACCAGCTTCAGAGATTCCGGGTCAAGTGTGCACCTGGCCCATTTATAACTAAGTTGGAACTTTTCCTCGTAATCTTCTAAAGACTCATCACTTCCCATGGTCATCCGAAAGATCTCTCCCTTGGTTTCCTTGGACCTACAGTAGTCCCGGTATTTGGTGTTAAAAGCTTGCTGCATCTGAGCCCAAGTGGTGATACTGTTTCCAGGTAACCCCATGAACCAGCGTAATGCTACATCCTTGAGGGTAGAGGGAAAGAGTTTCAACTTTTGCTTGTCCTCAACATAGTCGTAAGTTCGACAAAGGACAGCAAACTCAAACAGGAAGGTATCATGGTCTTCAGTAGTCAATCCATGGAAGTGAGGTAAAGCTGAGGGACTTATGCTTTTCATTTTCATGTCCCCATTGGTCTGTCAGATGGGGAAGGCACCTTCTATTCTCTCATCTTCTCTTCTACCATTTTTGTTTTCAGCCATGGACTCAGACGGAACGTTCTCTAGCTCTTCTTCTGTTATAGGATCTTCGTATATCTCTGGAGGTTCTGGCTCATTGTTACCAAAGAAGAGAGAAGGTTGACTCAGTGATGTGGTGGGGGTGTTGGGTAGGAATTTTCCGATTTTATCTCTATTCCTACGAGGCATGAAATGGAAAGATTTTTTGGTTGCTTTTGCTTTTTCTGTTGGTACCTGCAAAACTAAAATAGATTGAACTGCAACTAACTATCTTGCTTAAATGAAAATGCGGAGTTGAAATGAAAACAGGAAAGGACTAATCTATTTTGCTGAATTGAAATTGCGGAATTGAAATGCTAATCTACACTTGCAGAATTTGAAATTGCGGAATTGAAATGCTAATCTATGAAAGTAGGAAATGTCTACTCTACTTTTGCGGAAATGAAATTGCAGAATGGAAATGAAATAAACTACTTAGCAGAAGGTTGTAGTAGAAAATAGAAGAAAAGCAACAATCACAAATACTCTGACGCTTCCCTGACAACGGCGCCAAAAAGAATGGTGGGCTCTAGTATTGCAGTAATAATGCTGCAACTCCTGGGACTCCCTTCTTTACTTTTATCAACCTGGTAGTTCGTAACAAACTTGGAAGCGACGGTGTTGTATGCACAAGTACTAGCTCTTGCCGCAACTGTCACCTAGTCAGCTGGCACAAGTCCACTAGGGGCTCAAGCCAACTTCTATGAGCTCAGAGAAGAAGCTTGTTAACTGATAGATGGAAGCTAACTCAAAGGAAGCTAATCTGCTTGCGAAAAGAAACTGAAAAGCTTAAAGAAAGCGCAAACCTTAGCAAACCCTAATCTGACCAGCTAGTCCTACTGATGCGAAAAAGATGATGCAAGCTACTGAAAGAGATTCCATTGCTTCTAGGAAGGTAAAATACATGTGTCTAAGTTATCACTATCTGAAGAAAACATATTTTTTGTATTTTTGAATAAATCGTCAAAATTATCATGCATGTGCTTTAACTGTTTTTTACTGTGCAGAGGTGGATTGGTGAGAGGAAATGTTTGGAAAAGGTCAGGAAGGTTCAGAGAGGGCCTAAGGGGTCCCTAACACCCTTCCAGAGAGTTTCACAGAGTTTGGCTATCAAGAAAACTCATTGTGAGCTTCTACAGGAAGTCTGCAGGGGTTCTACAAGATGTTCTGGAATTTCTACAAGATGTTCTATAATTTCTACAGGATGTTCATAAATGGGATTTTGGAGGATGGATGGGTGAAGAAAGATGAAGAAGTGGGTATGGAGGTAGGATATGAGTTTGAGGTGGTCCAGGGACTGGTGGATGGAATTGAGAGAAGATGTAGATGGCTGACTTTGTTCAAAGAGGGTTGAAGCAATGTTTGCACAAAAAAGTAGGGTTATGTGGGAAAAATGACAAACGTGAGGCAAGAAACCGAGTTAGGGGATGGAACAAATGGGTTTGATGAAGTTTGGTGGATGGAGAAGTGGTACAGGTGCTCTGCAATTTATATTTCCAACTGAACTAATAAAGTCTTGCAAGAAATCAAAGACCTAGTCATGCCAACCTAATCTAATCTAGCTAACAGTAAAGAGAATGAACATAAGCTTTATTTGCAAGGAAACCATGTATATTAACTATGCAATGAAGCATTCAAAGATCTGAACATGTAACCAACTTCTGCAAACGAAAATCGTACACTAGTGATTACATGGCAAAGCAAAAATAGTGCTTTTGTTTAGGACAGCAAGGTCACTTTGATCCCAACCCCTGATCCTATGAGGGAAAGGTGAAATCAAAGGTGCTCGTTGGCCTTTTTCCGAAGATTTTTCCCTGTTGATATCCTACCAACTTAATCTGAACATCAAAAGCCTTTCTAACCAGCAACAGTGACCTAGTTAATCAGCACAATTTAATCTCCCTAACAGAAATGATTTTGCAAATGCATACAGGACAAATAACGATACATAAAGGAGAAATAACAATACATAAAGGAGGCATTGGCTCTCAGGTTGGGCCCAACCCTAAGACCTACGGCTCCTATAAAGAACTCAAAGCTGATGCCAAATAGGACTGCTTGTCATTATCAAAAAATAGTCATCACCAAAAAGTTATACCACAATGGCTACAAGAAAACGAGCTTAAAGTGACAACACTATAGTGCAAAAAATACAACAATTCCAAAAGTAAAATACGAAGGCTAAGGCCTTCTTATTTATACATCACGAGGGGCCTAGCAAGCCTCCTAAATTCAAGGGACTCAATTGTCCCAACTGCGAGTAAATAGTCACTCTTCCTAAATCTGCTTGGCTGCCTTTAAGATCTGTTTTGGTGGCCTGTAACCTCGGAGTTGAGGGTGGAGATCCCGAGAAAGGGCCATTTAATGTCAGAGACAATACCCCCTACGAATCCTCACCTCAAGCTTGGCTCTCACCTAGCCCATAATTGCTTGGTTTTGCTCCACATTTTTCCAAAAAAACCTGAAATAACCACGTATTAACCTCCTAGGTAGAGTGACCACCCTTATTCGTTCAAATGACATAAACATACTAAAAAACATGCATAATCTATGAAAAATTGAGGATTGAACAAGGAAAATTAGGCAAAATGAGCCCAATAAGTTACCCAATTCGGGGCTCATCACCTAGAACTACGTAGTGCATAGAGATTGTCCCCCAGGACAGTTGCACTATGCAAACCCAGACTTGGGCAGCTTGCCTTCCTTCTCAGGATTGCATAGAAGTTGTCTCAAGCCCGACCTAAACTACACATTTCGTAAGATTCGCCATAAAGCCTCCTCCCTTCCTGCTAAAACCCCGCAATGCGCAGAGACCTAAGTTTTCTTTCCCTCCCAGTACTGCGCAAAGGTGCCCCCTAGTGTCCTCCCTTAGTCGGGAATCACTGATCCCTAAAACTATGCAAACTTGCCCCCCAGTGTCTCATTTTGCAGCTGCCACTAATGATCTCAACTGTAAAATGTTTCCTCTCAATGGCCTTTGCACAATTTTTCCCGGCAGTGAAGACTGTGCTCAGGAGTTCCTCGACCAATATTGAGTTGTGCTTTGCGTAGTCTTAGTGACCAATATCCCTCCTTGTCATCTGGAACTACACAATGCATAGTTACTAGGCCCTCTTTCCTATCCTGTCACTTGTCTTAGGCTCAATCCATGGATAATAGTGCATTATCTTATACTAGGGAGTTTTTTATTTGATGTTGTCCCGTCATGAGTGAATTGCAAGAACAGGGACACTGTTAGATCATGATGAGATGATGAATAAAGAGAAGGAGGAGTGGACACTCTAGAATCCTCACTTACAACTGGATGGATAAAGAGTCTTATCAAGTACAAGGAAAGGGAACACATGCATGCAACCATCTCCCAAGAACAAATATCATTGAAGACCCCATATCATCAAGCTATGCGAAGGATAAGAGAAAGAGCATCCAAGAACACATATATCACTCAATAGCAACATCGACTTGATATTGCTACCTCAGCAAGCTAGTCATGTTAGCATGTCATGTCATGAGGCCACATCACTACTATGAGCCATGTCTATTGTAAATCTAATGTAATGTAAAGTGGAAGTATAATGTACACACACTAATATGAAGAGTCATGACAGTTGAATAGTCATGAGGGTAGTCGAAGAGTCTAAAGGGTCAAGCATCACCCTTGTTTATATATACCCCTTCATTGTATGAGCAAGGGACTCACCATGGCTCCTCCCACGAAGCATAGAGAATTTTCAGTCAGTTCTTTGAGGAGCAAGGAGTGGCTCCAATGTCCCACTACTGGGGCTAGTGATGTATGATGTACATATGTGTCTTGGAACTTTTTCTTAATATAAAAGCATGTTTAGGCCAGCACATTTTCATGTATGTCTTGTGGATGTGTGTAAGACTATTCTTTCAGCATTTGTAATTTATGTTTGCTTCACATGTACTAATATAGTTTAACTATATCGGTTGTTTTAGTACTTATCTTATTGGAAATGTGTTATATTGGTCATCACTGCTCTCTCATACTTGTGGACTACTCTGCAGGATATTAGATAGACCTTCCTCACTTACTAGTTATAACTATTGTCACATCAGTTGTGGACTACTCCGTTGGATGGTGGATGGGTCTTCCCTTGCACTTTGGATTTAGCAGTTGCCATGTCCACAGTGGACTATTCCGCTGGATGCTGGAAATACCTTCCTTGGTCACGTGTGTCACTTCCTAGGTGGTACTATTACCTCTCACTTAGAGGCTCATTTTCTCCCCCTTTCACAGTAAGAGAACCTTAACACAATGACGTTACGCACTCACTAGGCACACATACATTGCAATTTGAAGATACTAACATAACACTCTCATGTGCTAACAGCTAGAGCCAAAGCAGATCTCTAAGTATATGGCAACCAAGCATTTATACCAGATGGTAATCCTACACCAAACAATGTGAGATCTAGTTGGGATTTCATATCGGGGAGATCCCCTTGGTTGACGGAATTCCAGCACCGTCAACAACATCACAAGGAACAAGCATCACACATTCCTCTACAAAATTTGCAACATGAATCAAAACACAAGTGGACGAAACACAACAATGGAAGCTTCCATGCTCAGATTCTTAATTAAAATCTAATTTACAAGTTCGGCCTTCTAAAGGCAAAAACACAGGAATAAAATGTGATTGCAATAGTTTACAGACATAAATCGATTTACCTCAAAGACCAGCACTTCATTAGCCATTTACAAACAGAGAAATAAACAAACACAAAGGCATCTAAATGAAATCCTCATTAACCAATTCAACATACATTAAATTGGCCTGATATGCAATGAAACCTAGGCTACTTTCGACCTATGTCTCTTCTCCTTTTTCTGGAGCTCCTCCTCTGTTCTTCTCCACTGCTCCACCATTTCTCTTCTTTTCAACACTCTTTTATTTAAAAACAAAGTTAACATGGGACAACCAAGAGTCATAAGATGAATTGTTTCCCCTTCTCACAAAATAAGGGAAACTAAAACTTTGTTTACATTAGGAAATAATTCCTCCAATTTATTCTAAAAACAAAACTCACTTCCTAATGAAAATATTTATAGTTTCTTACAAAACATTTAAATTTATCCCAGCATCATCATGCGACCATCCCATCACATTGAAAAGCTTCATTCTAATCTTCATATAATTTAGCGCTCCATCTATGCACCTGGATCAGACTCCCAAGGTACAAAGCTTTATGACCTCTTGGTCATGTGCATCTGGTCTTCTCGTAATAACTTCAACTCCTGAGGTGCAACACGCCTCTACAGTGACAAGTCTCCACCTTGCTACAAAATACCTCACCAGACTTTCTCCTGAGTTTATGCTTTTTCCATCTTCCTGGTTCTCTTCTCTGGAACCCTTCAAGCACTCCTTGCTCTACGCTGCTACAAATATCCTCACCTTCCTCTACTGTCACCTTCATAGTGAAACTTAAAAATATTACCAAATTTTTAATCAACTTGCACCTTCTTCTACTACTTTTGTTGTGAACTTTGACCTTTACTTGTTGTCGAACTATTTAAACTTGGCAATACATTGCTCAATATTTCCTCAAAAACACAGGTTGTCTCTTCATAGAACCAATTAAACCTGTCGGCTTTCCTTTTTTCAATTTCATCTTCTAATTTAGTCCTTGGTTAAAATTTGTTGTCTTCAGGCTTCTCAACAAATCTTCATCCACTATAACAACATCCTCATTATCATCCACACACGTGTGTTCATCACCCTTAGGTTTTTCTTCCATGGCTACAACTCAACTCCCTTGAGCTTTTCCTCCCCTAAGCATTTATCTTTGTCTCAACTTCATCTGCAACAAATTCCATTTTAATTTCTTCTAGATACTTCATCTGTAACCATGGTATTCCTCATCTTTCTGTAGAAGTCCTCTCATTATCTCTAGCTATAATTTAATTTCAGCTACTTCTCTATCAAGTTTGTCCTGACTTGATCTACTATGGCTTCTCTTTGAACCTTTACTCTGAATCTCAGTAGTCGGATTTCCTTCTTCTAGGATCTCCTCCCTGCTCATTATGAACAGCACACAAGCCATTGCAACAAGCTGAAACCATCAACTTTTTTGCAAATACCATACTAAGCTCTTCCATGCCTAGTCTTCTCCTAGTATTTATGTTGACTCCTTCCTCTAGAATCTTCCTCTACACACTCTCTATTCTTCTGGATTTTGCTTGCAATTTACTCACCTTCTTCATCTGAGAACTTTTTTGTTCTTCCTCACTTTCTACTACAAGGTTCCTTGCCATCATCCTCAACTGCAAACATTCATCACTGCTACTTGTAATAAAAAATTAATCCATAATTAACTAAAAACAAAATACCATTACCTCATGGTTCAATATTCATTTGAACACACAACTAATGCTGCAAAATTCTTTTTATTGTTATTATCCCTTTGTTGTTGCAAACCTTCCCGTTCTTTAAATCAAAACTATTCTTCCTTTTGATTTCTCATTATCCAACCATAACTCTAGTCATTTTGACCTTCTTGAAGAAATTGTTTCACATGTTTGAGTTCTTGTCTTAACTCAACCATCTCCTCCTCAAATTATTCATCACTCATTTCTTTGAGTCCAACTACTTTGGTACTATTCTTTTGAACCCCTGTTATGACCAATAACAATCATCTTCATTTCTTCCTCTTACGAACCCTCCTTGTCTACTAATGAGCTGCAATAGGTCCTTCTTTTCTCTATAACAAGTTTGCTACTTGTCACCCATACCAATTCATCCTCCTAGTATCTTCTCTTTTCTAGGTTCTCTACAGTAGAACCTCTTCTTGAACACTCTTGCTCCTCCAGTTTCAAAGTTGTTGGTTTCTGCATCTTCAACTACTCACTCTTCTTAATTTTCAGAAAAAATATTTTGTCGTTGGGTTCTATCACCATTTCTTCATCTAAGATATTTTAATGTTCCCTCTCCTTTGACATAGCTTACTTTCTATGGTAGTTGCTACCAATTCATCCATGCAAACATGATTCTTTTAATGACCAAGTTAGCCTAAACATCACATTCAATTTTATAAGATCTATAACAAGATTTGATGTTCCAAAATCTTTCTTGGATCTATTTTTTGAATTGTATTCCTTTCCAATCAATACATTTGTTTTTCCTCAAGAGAATATCGCCTCTTCACTTCCCTACAATCATCTCACTAAGAATTAAACTTGTCCCACTCTTGTTGTAAGGTTCTTCTTCTCTTCAACCTCTTTTCATTGTCAAGTTGTCTTCAAGTCTGGAAATTCCATCTGCACATGGATCAAATCTTCTTGACATGCAAACATATCCAATATCACTTCATTTCACTTTCAGTTTTATTGTAACTCTAAAATCCAATCTCTAGTGTTTTCACTGCATCACCAAAGAGCGAACATTCCCTAATATTCCCTAAATAACGAAGTTAGCTCTGATCCCACTTGATGACGATAGACCGGGTTACTCCGTCTACTAATAACCTAGGACTAATAAAACTCACAACTTTATTCTCCTTGTCAACTCAACTATATTTCATGCAAACACTTAAAATATGCAGTCAAAAAGAGAGTATGGATTTGTCTTCATAAGTTCCATGAGAGAGATTTCTCTCTCCTTCCAATCTTTGTTATCACCTCATCCAATCCTCATAGGAATCAACTTATCCAAATGGCGTCATGGACAAGCCAATGGGCATTTGAAAACCCAAACACACGGTCTTGAAACCGCTGGTTGTAGGCATTGTGAAATGATTTTGAAGCATTGTTACAAAATCCTGTAGGCAATACGAAATCATTTCGTAGTGCTTAAAAAACTGTCTTTTCGAATTCCTGGAAGGTAAAACAACTTAGCTTGGTTCCTAATCAATTCTACATGGGCTTGAAATTGCTTCTTGATAAAAATAACTACTTCATACGCCCTTCTTCATGGGGATTTACAATACCATACAATTTTCCAAAAATCGGTCAATGAGGTTTTGACAATAGTCAAACATGGTACTCTGTTTTTTGTGAAAATTCTCTATTTATTGTAAATGCCATGCAATCTCTACTTTTGAACACAAAGAAAATTCATCCATGGGGTTTTGAAAATGTACAAAAGGGTCATGAACAACCATGCAATGGATAGGCCACAATATTCCGATTATAAATCAACTCAACAAGTGTACATTTCCATAAATCAAAGCTTCCCTCTAGAACTCAAATCTCTAGATCTCAATCAGATTTTACGCTGATTTTTGAAAGCAAAACTCTTCATCAATTTGTGTTCCGAGTTTCATATGGAATTAGGGTTAAACATCGGGATCTCAATCATGGTTTATGTTGATATCAACTCTCAGAATCAACGTCCATTTTACAAGCCTAGCAATCAAACCTATACTTAAATCATGAAGGTATTCAAGCTCCTTTTATTCATGGATTTGATGTCTCTAAGACATCACAAGGAACACACACCATACATTCCTCTATAGACTTTGCAACAGGAATCAAAATACAAGTGGACACAACACAATGATGGAAGATTCCATGCTCATAGTCTTAATTAAAATCGATTTTACAAGTGAAAACTTCTAAAGGAAACAACACATGGGAATAAAATGTGATTGCAACAATTTACAAACAGAAATCGAATTTCCCCAAAGACCAACACTTCATTAACCATTTACAGACAGAGAACTAAGCAAACACAGAGGCATCTAAACAAATTGATCATTAATCAAATTTGACATACATTAAATTGACCAGATATACAATGCAACCAATGCCTCTTTTGACCTTTGTCTCTTCTCCTTGTTCTGGAGCTCCTCCTCTCTACTTCTCCACTGATCCACAACTATTATTCTTCTCAACACTCTTTTCTTTAAAAATAAAGTTAACATGGGACAACCAAGATTCACAAGATGAATCGTTTCCCCTTCTCACAAAATAAGGGAAATTGGAAGTTCATTTACATTAGGAAATAATTCCTCCAATTTATTCTAAAAACAAAAACTCACTTCCTAATGCAAATATTTACAATTTTTACAAAACATTTAAATTTATCCAAGCATTAGCATGTGACCATCCCATCACATTAGCAAGCTTTGATCTAGTATTCATCGAATTTAGTGCTCCATCTATGCACCTGCATTGAGGATCTTAAAGAGGTGTTCCAATAGCTATAAAGCCAAATTTATGTAGAATACGGTAATTGGAAGGTTGCCTATCATCTCCAAAATAGGTTATTCTACAAGCTAGTTAAGCTCTATATCCCTTAAGTTTAAATAGTGTAGCATAACAGAAATGATCACACCTCCTCAAGACATTTTGGCATTAAGAAGGAAATTGCCAACTTACAAAGGTATGTTTATTGGTATAGAATGAAAGAATATGTGGATCAATTTATTAGATGGTGTGTAATTTGTCATATTCGCATGTGTAGTAACATAAAGAAATGCTTATACCATCCCTTACTTGCACCCACTAAACCATGGGATAACATCTCCATGGAATTTTTAGATGGTTTGCTAGCAACTAGGAAGGGACATGACTATCTATTTGTGGTAGTTTGGAGGTTAAACAAGATCTGCACTCTTATGATTTGTAAAAATACCATCAAAGGACAAGGAGGGACAAACATGTTCTTTGAACAAGTTTGGGTGCACTTTAATATACCAAGGAGCACCATCTTGAATAGGGATCCCATATTTCTTGGTGACTTTTGGACTACACTTTCGAAGAAGATGGACGCCAAGTTGAAGAGACCTTAAAATTTCCATAAATAGATAGATGGACATATGGAAGTAGTCAAGAGGAAATTGGTTCAGATTTTGAGAGGTGACAATCAAAAGCATCCAAATGGTCCATATTTCTACCAACAAGCCCCCTTTTAAAACTTAATTTTGGTATTAGTTTCCTTTGCCATTAGATGTTGTATATGGACATTAAGGAGAAGTAAGAGAAGACATCATAAGAGATGCATTAAATAAAAAAAATTGTTGATAAGATTAGGTAGATCCATTTGCAAGTAGCATAGACATTGAAGAAATCATAGGAAAAGTACAAGGCCTGAGAGTATCAACACATAATTGTGAAAACATTCAAGGTGGGACATAGAGCTCGGTTGCATTTGAAGAAAAAAGACTACATGGCCCTGGTAAAAATATCAAGGCTTTGCGATATGGTTTTCTTGTAGTATTGAAGAAGGTGGGTGATAATACATACAGAGTTAGTGTACCCCCATATATGCACATTTACTTAGTGATGAATGTGGAAAATATAGAACATTATGGGTGTCCCCAGTGTTGTATCAAGAAACTAAGGAGTAGGTACTACCTACTATAAAGGATTTAACACCATAAGCTTAGGTAGAGTTGGTAGAAGATACAATTTGTAAAAGAAGTCTAGAACTAACAAATAGAGACAACATGAACTCTAACAGATGGGGTTAAAAGGAAAATTTCTAGGAAAGGCCAAATGGTCCTCTAGGGAGAAGATACATAATTAAATTCCCCACCTCATTCAATAAACACTTTTGGGGACCAAAAGCCTCCCTAAATGGGAAAGTATGAACTAGAATGGATCATTACATAATTTATCATTTATTTAAGTACTTTCTAGGTGGAAAAATTAGAGCAAATAGCTTGTAGGGTACATTTTAGGGCTTGGTCCCAATTTGGTGATTTAGGATTTGAAACCTTCTAAAACTATTTTGAGACATCAAACAAGACTTTTTCAAGTGAAAAAATTGTGAGCACAACTCACATCTACTCAATGTTGTTTTACACACCAAACTTTTATTCAATGATGTGAAAATTCATGTCAATTGGAGTTTGTATCTAGAAGTTATGGCTCCATAAAGTTAATGTGTGTTGTTGACCACCATCATACCAAGTTAATACCACACTAACCCCTGTTTCTCAATATGTGGAGCAAGTCATACATTGACTTTTAAGAATATTCTAGAGGGTCAAAAACCCTAACACTAATTGAGGGTTCAAGGATGCTAAATGCTAACCCTAACTTTAAACAACTAGCAAACTATGTTAAATATTGGGCCACTAGGAAGAGGAGTCTCATTTTTTTGGCATTGTTATATTCCATAGTTGAGCAGAGCATCTAGGAGTATGATATTAAAGCATAACAAAGGAGGTAAAAGATTCTATAGTAGCGATTTAAGTCATAGTGCCCTTGAAAACTCCATAATGAGTGCCCCTTTTTTATACTTGCATTTCTTAAATGAGGAAAATAGAGGAAAGCATAGGCCTTGCCTTCGAGCTAGGATTTCTCCTATATCAGTTTCCTGGATCATATCTTGTGTAGATGGTGTGTCTATTTGCTTGTCCTTTCATTTCAGATTTTGGTGATTTCCTAAATATGAGCATTAAGCTAATAATAATAAATATGAAATCTAAAGTAAGAAACTACACAAATAAAAGATTTTCAAAACATTGTAAGATTTGTCGTGACAAACTATTTTAATAGTACATCCATAATAATTCATAATCAAGTTTGATGGTGAATGAATCACATTTTAATTTGTATTTCTAAATTAACCCTTTAAACACAATACTAATGATCTATCAAATCTTACAATAAAAACAACCATCATTGATTTACTATTGATTCACTATCGAATCATCTATAAGATACTTTATAATGACTCATGTCACTCAATCAGAATATAATCGACCATTAAATACTCAATAAATTGACAACTTATCACTAAACTACAACTCAACCAATTATAAATTACTCACATTGCAAAACAATTTCCTCTCATAATCATATCTAGCTATCCCTTTATCACACCCAATTAAGTTAGAGATCACTTTAGAAAACAAGAATCATTCTAATTTAACTATATGTAGCTATCCCTTTATTACAACCAATAAGGATAGATCCTACACAGAAAAGTGATTCCAATTAAATAGGATAGATACTACATAGAAAAGTGATTCCAATTAAATAAAATCCAGCTCTCCCCTCGCAACCCATATAGAAAAATCATTCCAAAAATTAAGTAAAACCCTTTATGACAAACCATAAGAATAGATACCACTGCTATACAGAAGAATCATTCCAACTAAGTAAAAGCCAAAAACATCTTATTAACAATGTGAAGACATTGATGTGGATTCCCCTCTCGTCTTATTCAAAGCAACGACACCATGCATGTGAGGGTTTGTCCTACATGACTCTGTAATCACACGACTACTGGACACAAAAGTCATGACAACAACTTAAATGTATACCCATGTGGCCATTAACGTTCCCAGAATATATAATGGTTATTTATACACTCCACCATCTCCACCGAGACATTATTAATTGCTTGTACAAAATCCCATCGAAATTTAATATAACAGCACATCTACACTGATGGCGCTTTAATATTTGCATTTATTTTGTTTAGAGTTTCTTCGCCTCTACACTGATGGCGCCTTAATATTTGCATTTATTTTGTTTAGGGTTTTCATTTAGTGAAAACATAAATGTTTGAGCCAAATCAATGGCACCGTGATTTGTTCAGTTAAAACGACTGGATGCTTTGCAAAAACTGACAACACCATAAGCATTAATGCGCGAGCTGAAGGTAAAAAATTTGAGGATCCTCCAGTCTGACAAAAAATAACCATGGCAAATAAACAAGCAATAACCGGGGCCTCGGTTACCACGGATACTATCTACCATGTCTCCAGAAATTGAACTGTCTCCAACTTCAGATTGTTCTTGACAAACACCAGAGAAGGTAATGCAACAGAATTACACTATACAATAAACGCAGTAGGTAATTAACAATTGCTTTGAGCTTAGTTTAAATGTAAGCCTCGGTTACCACAGATACTATCTACCATGTCTCCAGAAATTAAACTGTCTCCAACTTCAGATTGTAGAAGGTAATGCAACAGAATTACACTATACAATAAACGCAGTAGGTAATTAACAATTGCTTTGAGCTTAGTTTAAATGTATTAGGTTAGTTTTTTATTTGATTATATTGGTTGAAAAATAAATTTGGTTGTTGGTTTTTATGTTTAAAACGGTTTTTGTTTTTGTTTAGTTAGGAGTTGTTTTTTTTGGATTTAAGGAAATAGGTTAAAGGCCTAAGCCCCACATGCATCTGGCAGGAGCGAAACCCTGTTCTCTTGAAGATTACTAACTGATTATTCCAAGTGACATGATTTTCTTTGAATAAAGGCAATGAGTTAACCTGCATTAGTTGTTATCAGCCAGAAATAATTGTCCCACTGCTAGTTTGACAACTAAATTATGATCAATTTTCTCACTCTTTAAAAATGTAGTTAAGTTCCACTCTAAATACACGATAATTTACCCTAAAATCGTCTCATAAAATACCTTAAAATCGTTATTTTCATTTGACTTATAAAATTCGCGTCGTGCATGCAGCTCGCTGTCAACCTTCGTCATACGAGATCGTCGTACCAAATCTCATTTGATCATGCAGCTGTGACGACCTTAAATAGTTCTGAAAATTGTATGAGTTATGTTGCAAAAAAATTCCACTGTGCTGTCATGTGTATTAGATGAGTAATTAATGATTAATTTGACTTAAAAATGTAATAAAAAAATATAGGTAAATAGGTTTTTTTAAGGTGAAATATATCATAATTTAATTATTAATTAGTAAATGAGGATAGTTATAAGTTATTATTATTACCCATCAATGTTTATGCAGTAACATTATTCTGTGAAAACTTTACCTATTGAAAATAATTAGATGGTAGTTTATAAAGAATATATTTTCAATATATTTAATTTTTAAAAATTTAAAAATGTAACTTAATTTTTTAAATAAAATTAAATGCAATTTTGTATCTCATATTAAATTAAAAGATAATTTTACTAAAATAAAATAAATATATTATATAAATTATCATATACCACAATTATTATTAATTATTTGGAAACTATTAGTAATTACATATTTATTTTTAAAATATATAATAAATTAAAATAAATATATAATCAAATCTTTCGATTTAATATCATCTACTAATTTTAATTTTCTTTTAATATTATTTTCATATTTTTACACTCTGATTTAATATAATACATTAATTTTTCTTTTCTTTTCTTTTTTTTATTTCCCTAGAATGTAATCTTCTAATACCCAAATACATAAAATAGTATGTTTTATTTCAATCAATAGTGATCCTATTATAAATGTGATTTGATTTTACATGTTTTGAGTTAACTGATAAATATTGAATTAATATTACTTAAAGTTTATTATAAATGTGATTTGATTTTACAGGTTTTGAATTAATTGATAAGAGTTGAATTAATATAACTTAATAAATGTGATTTGATTTTCCAGGTTTTGAATTAATTGATAAGAGTTGAATTAATATAACTTAAAATTTATTATAAATGTGATTTGATTTTACACGATTTGAATTAATTGATAAAAATTGGATTAATATAACTTAAAATTTAGTAAGTGTATGTGGTTGATAATGAAAACATAAAATTATATATAATTTATTAAATTTATTATAAATTGTGTAAAATATGTATTTAATTTATTTATTTTTAAGGACAAAATAATATATATTTACAATACAGGACAATATTTAAATTTATTATAAATTGTGTAAAATATGTATTTAATTTATTTATTTTTAAGGACAAAATAATATATATTTACAATACAGGGCAATATTTTGGTATATAATATTTTCAAATAAGTGTATGCAAATAAGAGGCATCATATATGGAGAGAAATTAACAATGAAATGGTTTGACTTACACATGCACCTCAACTTCCTTTAAACTTTTCCTAAAGTATATATTTTTTTAACATTATACATGGAGAGAAACTAACAATGAAATGGTTTGACTTACACATGCACCTCAACTTCCTTTCAACTTCGAGTTGTCTATAATGCGACTTTTTGGAGATTCCAGTGACAGAATCTGGCGGAAGAAATTGAGGTTAAATCTTGATTTGTTGCAGTTAAAATGGTTTTTTAACTGCATATTTGGATTCAGCACCCTAAAAAACCCCTAGGACGCTTTGATTGTGCAGAAACTAGCTATCAAACTTGCGATTCCAATAAATCACTGCCAGATTTTAAACGGAAAAACCCACCTGAAAATCTTCCAAAAAGTCGCATTATAGACCACTGCTTCCTAAAGTATATTTTTTCAACATTATACATGGAGAGAAACTAACAATGTAATGGTTTGACTTACACATGCACCTCAACTTCATTTAAACTTTTCCTAAAAGATATCTTCTTCAACCAAAGACTTCTCTTGTTATTAACCATAAAAAATTGAAAATTATAAATATGCAAGTCCAAGCCTTATCTATAACTTTAAAATCTAACTCTAGAGAAATATCATTATCCATGGAATATTGACACAAGTATCTAATAATAGCCATGTAAATCCACTTGCAAGTAAAACAAACATATATTAACATACAAAATCTCATCCAAAAGTGTCCACAAATGTACCTTATGTGATTATTAGGAATTTTTTTCTTTCTTAGAATACAAATTCTCCTTGTAAAATAGAACAAACACCTAATATCCAAATCTCCTTCTAAAATAAGACAAACACCTAATATCCAAATCTCCTTGTAAAATGAGAAAAATACCTAATACTCATGCTATCTCTTTGTAATATCCATACAATGCATTCACAACCATACAAGAACGTGAAAGTCCAATATGTTTGTGTAGTTTTTATTTATTTATAAAAAAATTAAATAAAAATATAATAATTCATGGAGTATATATAAGTTTGTGAATTCAAGCTTCTGTGATTCCTAATGAATTACGAAATATCTTTTTGGTAGAAATCATATAATAGAATTTTTTGGCCAACACATTTTTAACCAATCAATGTGATTCATCATCAGAACTAGATAGATAAATTGATAAGTTTTCATTAAATTATTATTATTTAAAGTTGAAATTTAAAATTACCTATAAAAAATAAAAACTATTTTATAAATTAAGAAAAATATTAAACTTAAACTTAATTCCAATTAAATAATAATTTATTTTAATAAAATTTATAATTGATTTTAAGAAAATATATATTGGGTAATCTTAGAAAAGTAATTATTTTTACAGCTTTATACCGGGGAAGATCTCACTTTTTACCAGGGGTGAAAAAAATTTATGAGAAGGTAAATTATTTTGCATTTAGTATGGAAGTTGATTTCAACTTTAAAAAAAAAAAAGTTATACGGAATATTGTCATATTTATATATTACTTGTAGCACCCGGAGGATCAACGCAATGTGACATTTAAATATGGTACATTTGGTAGCTAGCGCTAAAAAAATCGTCTCTAAATATAGCAGCCAAATTTTTATTCCGTTTAGTTTACCAAAATTAAACACAATAAAATAGTTTTAATGTGCATCTCAATCGAGCTAGGCAGCCAAATGTCTCTAAATAACATTTCTTGGTAACTCTAATGGATCTCTGCAACCATTTTGGTAGTGGATCTATGCTCCTGTGTTTCATTCTGTACTTTGCAAAGACTTGCAACTGGCTGAAAGTGAACAATGAGACATTTACAGAAGAGTGGCCAAGCATTCATTTATTAGGTCGGCCAGCATTCATTTGTTATGATTACCCAGTTTGACTTGTAATTGCTTTACATTTTTCTCCCCGGTTCTTCCTCAAAGGACGCCGGGGGGCCTGTAGGTCTGCAATAAAGGCCACATTCATTCTGACAATTTCAGCATTTCTTGGGGTTATGTGTCAGGTTTTTTTTTTTTTTTTTTCCCTGGGTTCGCTTTCCTGGGTTTCACCAAATATATAAATAATATAAGGATGCAACATTGTGATATTGTTTATCTTTTATTTCCTCTGACAAGTGAGCAGAGAGACTCCGTTCAAGAGTGGAATTACAGTATACTGGGGAATAGAAGACTGTACGCTTGACGCATTCAGACCATGTAATTTAATAAGGGGTGGAATTACAGAGTGGAAGGAATAGAAGACGGTATACTTGATGCATTTCAGAGAGTGCACATAAAATAATCAGAAAAACAGACAGGGAATGGGCAAAAACAAATTTAAAATAGTATGGCCCAATTCATCAAAAGTTTTTTTGTTTTTCTCATACTATTCTCTTCCGAATGCTAACAGTTGCAAAATTGATTATTTAACAGAGAATTTAAATGAAAAACATTTTTCTATTAATATTCCCAAGTGCCCACATGTTCCTCATTTATGACGATCTCAGTAAACCATAAACAATTTCGAAAAAGCTCATCAAATTATTTTGTATCATAGAGCTAATCAAATCATTGCGTACTGTGTTGAATAAAAAGATCATCACTTTTTCTGAGGATTTATTCCAAATCTTATCTTCAATTTTTTCACACAAATCAGGTACATATTGAATGTACTGTGTTGACAAACATACTTACATAAAAAGATCATCACTTTTTCATGGCAAGCATGACAGGAAAACAATGAATTTATTCCAAATCTTATCTTCAATTTTTTCACATATCTCATGTACATATTTTTAATGTAACATCCCCCACTTGCCATGAACCTTATAACATACCTCAAAGAGGGCTATCTATGTCTTGATAAGACTACCAGAGAAATGGAAGAAATTTTGCACTTCACAGTTGGGTTGACAAGGCATGTTCATTATATATTAAAATCCAGAGTATAACTATTTTGGCCTCAGAAGTTGGGGTTGGCAAGGCTCCTTTATCATACATTGAAAGCTAAAATAAGAACATGGAGGGTTATGGCTATCAGTTGACTGAGAAATTCATGCTTCTCAAAATATGAATAGTGCTTCCCAAATAAACCACTCACCCTGAAAATTGCTAATGGTTGGTAGGAATACTAAATTAAGTATTTACTATTTTACCACTGCAAGCAGCGTCAAAGCTTAATAAGGAAATGTTCATTGGAGCTGAATCACCTCAGCCTCGGAAATTTCTCATCCCAGAGACTTGGAAAATGCAGAAACTCGCCTTTTACGCAACAATATGTGATCCAGCCTGAGTTTGAACTTTAAAATCCATTCGACCCCCCCAAGCCGTTGTGAGAAACACCCCCTAAGCCATAGAGCCATAGTGAGAATGTGAAAGATGGTTACCTGATAAGCAGCCACAGTGACAGCGCAGGTGCTTAATAAGCATGCAAATACACTTAGAACATAGGTACTTAACAAGCAAGGAATTACATTTGAACCCAAGCTTAGTCATGTATATCAATTTCATAATCTAATCCATTTCATTACAACCTAGATTAAAACACAACCTCCCCAGCCACAATAAGCGAGGTGAGTGCTTAATAAGCATAAAATACAATTAAGCTTTCCATGTAAATCGATTGCAGGACAACCTTCCATAGATGGTCATAACAGACAATCAAGTTATTTGGAATTCAGGAATTCAGTGGGTAAGGCAGGCAGGTGCATACAGATTAGTCAAACAGAGAACAAAATAAGAGTAAAAGGAACTTCCTATGAAGAATGGTGTTGCTCCCCCTATTGCAAGAGTAAGGACAGACTCAATCAAGACTTGCAAATGATAACAAAGCATGGGAGAAGGGCTTTGGGATCGAGGATAAACAGCTCTTCAATACTGGAAAAGAGACCAACTTTTCCAGCCACAGAGTCAAAACCAGTGGGAGCTGACACCTCTCCAAAGTTATCCAAAGGCCTGTGTACTCGACCAGCAATAACCCTGCATACCAACAAAGCCTTCTTCACTGCAGAGAACATGAAGTCATCTTCATAATAAGCAATGGAATCATGAGCTCTACCACTTGTGGCTGTAGTATAGATTCCCCTGCAACCTGCTTCCTTCACCGAAAATCCTGTTCTAATGATCCTACAAACATTGCATCCTTCTAGCTTGCATAGGCTAGAAGATCCGTTCGTGCCTAGGGAACACATAATTGTGGTGCCATGGAACCTCAGAAGCTCATTCCCATCTGCCAGGCATCTGGGATGCTTCTTGGGCAATTTGCTTGCCTTTGACTTAATCATATCACGAAATTCCTCGAAACTTGAAAGCGTTTTCTGCATGTTGTGCACCTTCAGAACTCTCTCAATTCTCCCATGGGGGCTTTCAGTTTTCAGCCAGCTTGTTCTGAAGATTATCTCCACAATGTTCCTGGAGGAATCACCTTGCAATAGCTCTGTGACTGCAAAATCATAAAATACAATGACCATTATAAGCATTGTGAACCTTAGCCAAATCTCATGCTATTGAGAAACACAGTTTTGGGAACACCATACATAAAAATTATTCCAAAAGCAGAAATCACTACATCTTCTCGTAGTTTCAGAGACAATAGTATCATTCATTCAGTCATACTAAAATACAAAGAAGGGCTGAAACACATTCTTAACTGACTAAAATCAATGCACAAAACTTGGATGCAGGTTCTTACCAGCATGTTTTGCAAGATGATGAGTTTCGAGAGCTTCCATCTTGCCAAACTGTTCTCCACACTTCTGGCAGGCTACCTGACTGATCAATTCCATTTCACAACCATTTGAAAAACGAGGAGTGGAAGGATGACTGCTGTTTGATGAAGAGGCGGTATGCCCTGCAAAGGTAAAATCACTTTGATAGCATCCTGCATTAATCCTCCCATCTCTAGAGCATGGATTATTATTGGGTGTTCCAGGGCCTGGAGTCCCTGTCTTGATAGTTCCAATGACAGTAGAACCATTGCCTCCTGCCAATCCAGTTATCTTCAATTCACATCTGGAGTTATTCACAATCATGACCTCGTGTGACATGGGATTCAAGAATTCGCTGCTGCCAATCGATCTAGGACTGCAGCTAGTGCTGGGACCCCTCTCCGTGGCTCTAGTCCTGTTGCCATGAATTACATCCTTGAGATTTGCAATGGATTTTGAGCAGCCAGAACGGTTCTTTCTGGTCACAATTGTTGCAAGATGATGATGCTTGGGTTCATGCTCAGGCTCTCGTTTAAACTGCGAGGACTTCTGCGGGTCGTATACATCCTCAGGCTCTGATTTACATTGCAAGGACTTCCTCAAAGAAAACCATACAGTCGGCATTTTTTGGCTGAAGATTCTCTTGCGCGGATTAATTCTTGAGACCCACCATGAGTACAGAGCCTCTTCTCTTGCACTGGATCATTTCTTGAGACCCACAATGATTACAGAGCCTCCAATGTGCTTTATTCCCACCAGTCCAGCGCAGAAGAGCATAAACTCCTAATGAATCTCCATGACTTGCCTCTCAAAAGATAAGGGGCTGCTTTTTCTCCACAAGAAGGCCTAGAATTATAGCTCCCATTATATCCACAGCCTAATCTTGACTGGCACTTGACTTGAAACCAGTTGTAAACACTGCTTTTTGTCCAATATATTTCACTCAAATGCCAACCACCATAACTCACATAGCCAGATATTATGTCTTGTTTAAAGGCGCACTATTACAATGTTTTGTTTCTACCTGTTTGCCCCGCTGCCCCAAAACAGGCAATGAAAATCCCGATCGACAAAGCTGAACCCTAAGACAAGATCCTAAAAAGACAACCACCATAGCCTCCCGTTCCCCATGATCAGCCCAATTAAAATATGCCAGGAAGCTGCAGGCCGAGGTGAGAAAATCTATTTTAAATTAAAGTAAAAAAAACCCATGAGTGATCACTCTGGAAAAGGGACACTAGACTAAAATGAATAGCATCAACTCCGAGGGAAATGGAGGGAATGGCAGTGTATTAGATAAATACATTTAAATTATTCAAGAATACAAACAAATACAAATTACTGGAAGTTCACAGATGTTGGTGCAACTGTGCAACAATTAAATGCACTGGTAGGTATCCCGTGATTAAAAAAAGGGGTCTCTCTCCCTGCGCAGTACGAGAGCTTGAAGGAATTGCTTTGCCATTTTTTATTGTAATTCTCAGAGCAATTTAACCATCGAAGTAAGTACAGATAACCAACGGAGACTGAATTCTCGGCACTACGATGAAGATAAATATATAAGTGGAAGGAAATACTATCAGCAGCGATGTATGCAGCCACGAATCGTATTCAAATTATCGCGCATTAAGATGTTTTAGGGTTTGCATTTGCATGGGATTAAGCATGGTTGGAAATGGAATCCGCCCGTCGACGAGGGACTCCATTGGTGCCACGTGGCAGAAGCTTGTAATCGAGCCGCAGCTGCCCTTTTTCTTGGCACGTGTTTTGATTAAGAGTAAAAAGGTTAAAGCTTTGCGGGAGCGGAGGGAATTGCTGTAGGGTGAAGTTGATTGAAAGGTTAAAATTGGAGCATTAAAGGTTTTTTGTTCCTACTTTTTCTAACGTCTTTATTAATATTATTTACATTAAAGAAATGCACTATGGAGCGGCCATGGCCTCTCCTTTGGTGACCTTAGGCAATGGGAAGCAGTGTTGGAATCTAATATCTATCCTCTTTTTTCTTTTCTTTTTGACCTAATGGATTGGAAAAAAGGTTCTCATGAGTGGAAGGAAATGAAAGTAGGTTTTACAATGTGTATTGGGTTAAAGAGGGTGTGAGGATTTGTTTATTAGAGTTGTGTTTAGTGTAATTTTTTGGATTTTCTGGTGCTGAAATCTGGTGGAAAAAATTGAGCTGAAATCTTGATTTTTGTTATTTTAACTGGTTTTTTTATTGTATATATGGATTCAGCATCCTGGAAAACCCCTAGGGCGCTTCGACTATGCAAAGATTACCCATCAAACATGGGGTTTAATCATTTGCAAGTTTACTTTTACTTAAGACCTTGAAGTAGTTTACAAGTGCTTATAATGAGAGTGGGGCAAGGGTTTTTGGACTAAGTATGTTAGGTATCTGACCTAACCTCTTTACTTAGGATACTTTATTGATATATAAGGTTGCCTTCCTTGAATAAAGACTTATTTAATGTTAGTTAATAGTAACTTATTGTAAAAAGGGTCATCTTTACTAGTAAGGCCCAAATTATTTTGTAAAACCTCATTATAAGTGGTCTGGTAGGTAGTTAAGCAATCTTTATTGATAGTTATATATGGGTAGAAGGTTGTGTACTATTTTGTCAAGACTTGTTATTGTATTTGGATTTTTGCTCTACCAGGTTGCCCTCTTGAAGAGGCAAGCCAACATGGCTATCTATTTATGAATATCATTAATACAAGAGATCATTATGAGGGTTCATTTTTTTATCTTGAGTTATTTTATTTTGTTTTAGTATTCTATTACATTCTATGTGATTGCTCTAAACCTTTTGGGTTAAGTACATTACAAGTGGTTTCAAAGCTCTTTCTTAGGCTAAAAGGAGAAGAAAAAAAAATCTTCTCTTATGGCAATTTTTTTACAATACAAAGAGGATGGTAGCATTCAAGTTGAATTCTGAAACTTTTTGTGTAGGATTCAAAGAAACTAGTCATTTTTTAGTTCCTCTTGAAAAATACTCGATTTCCTAGAAAAAATCATCCAAAATGGAGTCTAAGAAATGGAGTTATTGCTAATTTAAATAAAGTTTTCTACTGTTTTTTAGAATTATGACCATGCAATTTATAGATTGGATATATTTTGATAGAGTGCAATAGTGCCAATAGATCTAGAGAAGTTGTGGCATTTCATAATTGGAGTCATAATAGGTAATTTGAGAAGTATAACAACAGTTATTGTGTATTGGAATTTGAAGCAAGGGTGTCCAAATTCCTCTTTCTTTGTAGTTGTTTGCTACCTACAAATTCACACAAAACAAAAGATATTAGGGGTTAAACATAAGCTAAATAATGCACTGTGATTAATGGAAAACAATGCATAGAAACCAAACTAAACAATGGAAGAAACATAAAGAATAATGAAAAACAAACTAAACAAAGAGTATGGGGAAAATCCTATTTATTAGTTGTTGGTGGTAGAGATACAATAAGTGTTGAAGACACTTGAAGAGAACAAATGAGGGTAATAGTGCCCCTTGGCTCTCAACAATGATTTCCTTCTCCAATATTCTTGTAAGCTTTCTCTCTCTCTCAATGAAGTGTGTAAAAACTCTCAAACTAATGGAATTATTCCTCTGTAATGTAATGCTTGATTGCTTGGGGCAACTTTGACAACATAAAAAATCATAAAATTCTCTTGTTATGTGGCTCTCCATTCAATTGAATTTATATAATTTGAACCAACTCCTTCCCTTAGCTCATTAATGAAAAAGAGACTTGGGGAAGGATCGCATGATTCCCTTGGGGACTGATATCTCTTCCAATTAAGACTGGTGAGGGTCAAGATGTAGTTGGTTGACCTTGTACTTTCACAAAGAAACATCTTAATTCATATAATGTGGTCAAGAGATGTTGATTTGGCACTTGGGCAATCCCTCGTGATTATTGAAGGAAAAGTCATGAGGGTCCGTGAGGATATGGTAAAATTTACCTTTGGCGTGTCCATGAGATTTAATCTTTTCAAATGGACCTATTGTAGCGGCTACAACCACCCTCCAAAGTTTTGCCTATGCTTCGTTTTGGAGCCTCCCTACTAAAATCCCAGCAGCTTATCTTGCACTGACCCAGGTACTTGTGCTTTCATTGAGTTTTATCTTTTGCTTTATAGATTTTGTTTGCTTACTTTCTTTGTTGTCTAACCACAAGCTGACCTCTTGAATTGGTTGCAATCCAATTCTAGGTTTGCCTTAGTGAGCTACACAATCCTAGAGGGAAACCAGCCTTGCCCTCGGGAAATGCGCAGTCCAAGCCAACAATGAACCTTCAGCTCCAGAATTGCGCAAAGCCAGTTGACAGCGAGCCTTCAGCTGGGAAAATGCATAGAGCATGAGAGGTGGCCTAGAGTCACTCAACCCAGAAATTGTGCAAAAGTCTTTCTGCTCAAAAGTTGCTCAATGCATAAGCCAGAGGGAGTCACTCAGCCTAGAAATTGTGTAGAAGTCTTTCTGCTCAAAAGTTGCTCAATGCATAAGCCAGAGGGTTGCACAGTCCTTCCCAGAACTGCAAAATCTCTTTGGGAAATGCATGGCAGATTTTCCCGGAAAAGATAAAAGCATCCCTAGGAAGTAGGGATCTATTATTAGTTTTCTGAGGGTGGCACAATGCGATCTTTAGAAGTTTCCGCCAAGTGTCGCTTTTGTCCTTGATCTTAGTCATGTGTGTCATGAATTCTAATTTTACTCAATTCTATGTAATAGATTCCTCTAGAGCTCATTTGTATACTTGATCATCAATCTATAAGATGCCTAAGGAGATCAAGGAACCTTCAGATCATCATTATCACTTTTCTGATTGAGTTTTTCTTTTATTGTCTTTTCTATCATTTTTTGCTTATTTGGCTTGTGAGAGTGTTGTTTCACTTGTTTTGTTGAGTGACTGCTGGTGTTTTAACTTGTTTTAGCTTGTAGAAGTGTTGTTTCAAATTTTTCATTGCCTTTCCCAAGTGTCACATGCATTGCCCTGTTTTTGCACTGACGGCTTTCATTGTAGTGACTCGCTCCACATGCTTCATTTTCCTTCTGTTTGATTTATGCCTACCTTTTTTTACTTGCATGCATCATCACTCAATCATATCTACACTCAGCATCACATCATCCTTCAGATCTGCTTGATTGCACACTCCCCTTGGGCAAATTTGGGCTCCCCTTGTCTGGGTCTCACATTCACTTGCATGCACTGCACAATCTAGAAGCTCAAGGCCTCTACCTTGGCTTCTGGAATTGCATAGAGGTTGTCCTGGCCTGGCTCCATCTGCATACTACACAATTCCAGGAGCCAATCTCCCAGCCTGATCACTGAGACTATGGAATACACAATCTCTCCCAAGCTTTTCCCCAAACTGAACTGTGCACTTCATAGTTCCAGTCATCAATCTTTCACATTTACTACATGGACTGTGCTGTGTGCAGTTCCCACATTCAGTCAGTCACCCCTTGTTACACAGTAATTTGTCACCGTTTGTCACCGTCCCTGTTACCCCTCTCCTGCATCTTGGAGGACTCATTCTACGACTTGTGAGAAGTGACAAGACTTGAAACCACTTGCATCATTCACCTCTGAACATGAGCTTCATATGCCCTAAAGACATCTCCTGCACCTTGCCCTTAAAAATAGCCCTTTACATTAGCGCTGGTCCACTGTGTTATGCCCGCGCCAATGGGGAAAATCCTATAAAAGGGGCACGCCATTAGCGCTCTGTCCCAGAGTTGCAATCGCGCCAACCTTTTTGGGCAAAGTTTTTAACCAATCAACCTCCGAAAGTTCTGTCCAACTCATTCACCAATTGACTCCAAGTTAAGTGAGGATGGTTTGGCTTCGAATCTCCTTGAATGGGAAGTAGTTTTGCCACCATTCCATAGAAGTTTCCAAGTGATGAAGCCAAATCCATTATTGTTGTGATTGATCTTATCCCTTCCTTTTCATCTATAAAAGCTTGTCTCCATGGCTTGAGCAAGCTAGTCTTAGTTCTGATTCTAGTGGCAATACTTGTGCTAAAAGGAAGACATCAAGAGATTAGAGTTGCAAGAGCCTTCTTTGTGTCCATAAGGCTTAACTTAAGTAAGGAGATCTTGTCACCAAAGAGAGAGAGGCTTGTCCCTCATCCCTTCAAGCTTTGCAAGACTTGTGTAGCTAAGCACCCAGCTAAAGGAGGACTTGACGTCAGGATGCTGGTTGTATTCTCCTTTGTTGATTATTAATAATAGATGACTATCATTATGGTTCCATTCTCATTGTACTTGTAATGGTTAATGTTGAATTATATCCTTCCTGGCTGATGTATAATTGCATATATTAGATTTCACACTTGTGTTTGTGTTTTTCTCTTTGTCTGTAGGTGTCCATTCACAGAGATAGTGGAGGACTGTGACCGGCCAAGACAAAGGAGCGTGGGCAATGTCTCTTCTACGAACAAAAGCGTTGGAACTCAAGTAGGTCTTCATCACCTACCTTTTATTTTCAATTAGAAACTTGCGTGATAGCATTGTTCGATTGTTGCTAGACCCGTTCTCGGCTAGTAGGGATTGCCTCTATCCGTAGAGGGGATTTACCTATCCAACACGAAGTCTCACTCGAAGTAGTGTGGGAGGATGTTGGATGGTCGTGATGCCGATTTATACCCTCTTCCCCTACTTTAGTGTAGGTCGCTAAGCCTTAGCGCTTTGTCAATCTACCCTTTATTCCACCCTTTAGTACTTCTGTGAAGGTGTACGATTAACCTTCGTGCAGCCCTAACCCATGGTCTAGGTTCTTTCACATAGCTATGACAATGTATTGTATAGGTTCCCAAGTTACCTCAATTGTTTTACTTATCTTACTAATCAATTGAAGTTAGCGAGGTGTAAAATGATATCCTTACTTATGTTCAATAAACCCATACAATCACATATATTCACACATCAAATAAACATTGTAAATTAAACCCGAAACACAATATAATCAGATGCATTAACGAGAAATAAATACACATTAATTGAAAAATACTTATCTTTAGTGATATCTTCCATTTTAATATAGACTATATCTGCCCTACACACACAGCTGTAAGGGTTTGCACACTTAGCTATAGACTTCCACGCTAGGCCTCTGTGCACTCAACTACATAGCCTCTACCTATGCTAAGACCCGAGAACACTTAGACTTCTCCACTCTACTTTCCTACTTTCTTCCTTACTTAACTACTTAGATCTTACTTACTTAGCTCCTTTTTATACAATCCCATGGTCCGCAGACCATTGGTGGACCTTTACAGCTAACTTGACACTTTACAAAATAAGGGCGGACAACCATTTATGACTCTTGACACCTTCGCGCTCCGTGACCAAAAAATGTGGAGAATTTACAACTTTATTACAAAATTATCCCAAAAATTTGACTTTTAGCCCCAAAACTGCTCTTGGGGGAACTCATTCCCAACAAGGACTTACAAATCAAAAATTGATTCCTTGACTAGGCTTAACCATCCCCAACTAGGACTGAGATTCTATCAAACACTTGGCATCAATGCAATCTATAGGAAATGAATACAAGATAGAGCATAAATGATTGATACTCATAAGAGACCTTACAAGAAGGATCACCACCCTCTTCCGTTAACTATTTTGACATCAATTAGGTCTTGTATCTATTATCCTTTCAGTTACAAGTAAATACATGAAATAACCATGACTATAATTAGCCACATAGACATGCTTATAACCAGCATTAAACTATGTAAATAACAATGAGGTGACCACTATTAAGGCTACATAATAACAAGTACAGAAGTAAGAGAACCTAGCTTTTATTAAACATAGGAAAGATCCAACCATGTTTAGGACTTCCACTACCACACGACCGTAGACATGGCTTAATCAAATATTTCTTTCAACCAATCACCTTCATGCCATATTCCAAGCATGAATGTGGGATCTCATGGACAAACCAATCCAAAAGAAACTAAGGGAATCTAGAGGTTAAACCACCTCCACCCTTAGCAAACCATTATGTCACCAAAACTAGCACCTAGATAACAAAACCAAACCAAGCTTGGAATTCCTCCACACTCCATCACTATCCTTGAGGAATTTCTCATCTCCTTGTCTCTTAGGATTTACCGCAACCCACACAGGATCATTAGGCCCTAAACTAACACACTAGTCTTTGGGTTTTACCGCAATCCACACCAGATCACTAGGCCCTAAACAAAACTCCACCCTTAGGCTTTACCATGTATCCTTCAGAAACTTGTCAAGGGATTCCTAGGCCTTTGCGAATTTTTGTGAGAACACCTCCACCCTAGATTTTGAAACCATCCCGTAGTTCTAAAGCTCAAAATTAAGAAAACAATCCCATCACACTATGGATATCTGGAAAAAGGCAAGGCAAGGCTGAAAACCATTGTCATAACCCCGCACAACCATTCCACCTATAGCAAGAGAACCATATACCAACATGAATGACAAAACCAACTACAAAATCACACATGCAATATGTTACTTGTAAGTATTCTTTGGGAAGTTGCTTGATCCTACTCCTCCTTGTTTGCTCTTTTCTTTCCTTTCTTTTCATTTTCCTTCCTTTCCTTCCTTTCCTCTTCATTTCTCCAAAGCTAAAATGTTCCAAGAAAACTCTAGGTGTCCAAGAGTGAGGGAGAGAGAGAATAATGAGAGAGCTCCAAACCTAAACTGACCAAAAGCCATGCACTGATCCTCATAAGCCTTTTTGTGTCAATGAGGTCTCTATTTTCTTCATTTTCAATTATTTTCCTTCAATTTCCTCCTCACATGCAACCTATGACCTTTCACCTTCCTTTCCCTTATTTTCCTTTATTTTCATAAATAAATGTGCCAAAAATACGTTTTTTCCTTTTTAATGCCTTAGCCATCACCTTTTCCAATTTCCCTTAACCATAAACACATCTAGAGATGCCCACTAGGATATATTTTCCCAACATTCTACTTGGAATAAGAGTCCCTTAAATGTCATTATACTTTTCCTTTATTATCTTTTATTACATGAATTTTTAACCAGGGGTTGTTACACCCTCGAATTTACATACTATGAGCATCAAGGATTAGGTTGGCACATATACATATATAGAATTTCACAATGATGCACAGTCATAACAATATCGATTAGGTAATCCCAAGACATAAATATGAATACATTTAATGTTAGATATATAACGATCTTGATTAGGCTAGGCTTTTGATCAGATGGATAAACATACACCTAGGGTTTCATTCCTAGGAGCTTACTCTAGATATTATAAAAAAATTTCTCATAAACCCTAATTGACCAAAACCTCAAGGTTTGGGAATTCATTACCATCTAACCCTAGACGACTAGGTTTTCCACGACAATACTAAAGCCGCAAACTTGACATTACCATCAAAACCCCAAACATCAAAAGAATAGTATTTTCTAGATTTCATTAGTAGCCCTAAGTAGGCTAGGGTTATCACATTAGCATTGACATACCCATAGGTTAGGGTTTTACAGAGAACCTTTTAGGATGCCATAAACATGATGATTTTAATGAGACTAGATTCAATCTATGAGTAATCACCCAAATAAGAGTCTTTAAGATTCAAAGGTCCAAGACATAACACTTGTTAGTAATGTAAAGAAAATTTATTAAAATGAATGAATATACCTTTACCACGAAGAGAAAAAAACATATGATGTAGAACATACCTTTGATTTGTTTTCTATACAAACCTTACATGACATCAATTCCAATACAACTTCTAGCATGCTTTATCTTGTAAGATCTTCTCCATAACCCTTGAGCATATAAGAAAGTTTTTCCTAAACAAGGAAAATACGAAAAGAAATGTTATTAGCATCTAGTACAACAAAATTTAGATAAGAGAAACAAACCAAATATAAAAAGGATAATACAAGGAATAAGATACTTATCTCTGAAAAATCATGAGGGCTCCCTCTCAATTCAATCTTGAGGGATACCTATAGCTATATCAAAAAAATTCAAAAATAATGTTCCAAAGCATGTTAAATATATACATACTAAAAATCAAATTACAAAGGAAAAGAATTCAAAAACTTAGAGTAGAGGGACTTAGTAGTATAAGTCCTTTATTTCTAATTCTTCAATCTTGTTCTTCTTTGGAGATCCTTCTTCAAAAATATTTGTTTGATCCTTGTTTCTCTTTTTATTCCTTGGATTTCTAGGACAATCATTTCTATAGTGACCCATCTTGTGACAATTGTAGCATTTTATCTTGAATAGGTCTACCTAAATTCTAGACCCTTTAGAATTCTTAAAGGTTCTTTTTTCTTGTGAAGAGAGGAATGGGCATTTGAAATTTTCTCCTCTTCATTCTCTTTGTTTCTTACTAATGAATTTTTTACTTCTTCTTAACTACATGCACTCCATAGTTGCTCGAATGTAGGAGTGTCCTTCCAATTGTTAATACCTAGTGAAAAAGAACTCCAAGATGTTAGTAATCCTAGAAGTGCAGTGATTACAAACTCTTTTTTAGGTACTATCTCATCTATTTCCCAGAGTTCATCTCTAATTCTAGCTATCCTTACAAAGAACGATGCCGCAATGTCCTCCTTTGTCATCTTCATAGTTCTCAGTTCATTCTTAAGACTTGCAATTTGACCAAGATGATTGATTGTGAGAAATTTGGATAAGGCCTCATACATCTCTTGAGAGGAATCTATGTTGGATACATATGGAATGAGGTTGTCCTTTATTACATCCACCATTAGGGTCATGGCCAGTATCTTTGTTTCTCTAAAATTCACCTTTTCTGCATCACTTGATTCATTTGTAGGCTTGTTTAATTTACCTTTGACTAGATCCAAGACTTTATTCTTCTTGAGGATGAGATATATCCTCCTTTTTCATGCCCTATAATTGGATGCTCCTAATTTATTTTCTCCCTTGATTGAGTTAGACATTGTTCTTGATGATAGTAGACTTGACTTCTTATATGACCATTTCCCTTGATGACCCTAATTCAAACTTCTTAAAACTCCTTATTCTCCTTTCAATAGATCTTCAAGCTGCCTTTTTCCTTCCTCCTCACCTTAGCTTTGGTACCATGTTAGAAAATTAGAAAGGTGGAAATATTCTCTTTATGTTGATAATTACTTATGATATTCTTATGTTCTTATTAACTTTCTTATGTTCTTATTTTAACTTAGTTCATCAAGAAATTATCAATATCAATAACACGAAGGCCAAAGACACCAGATGTAGGTGGACAACTAGGGAAAAACCCCTATCTAAGGGAAAACCCAGTCAACAAATCTTCCTTTAATCGTTTCATGAGATGATCGAATACTCCTTGACCTAGACACAAGCTTCCTCCAATTGCCAAGTCATCCATTCCTTTCTTCTGTAGATGATAGCCTTCCAACAACAACTTTGACCCAGTACTTCGATCTTACAGTAGTAGAATTTTGATTTCCTCAACAATAGAACTTCGACCCAACAAAAGAAATTCGACTTCTCAAGTAGAAAATCTTTGACCCCAGTAGTAACCTAGTAACTTCGTATGAATGAGAGAGAGAGAGAAATAGCCCAAAACTTCGAATTTTATCCTTATTCTCTTGAAATTTCAAACTTTTTTGCTTCTACTACTTGTGTATCAAACTTGTGAGTGTGTTCCTTCAAATGAATTGAACTACCCTTATTTATAGCCTCTTCTAGAGTTTGAATTACAGTGATGTAGGTTGTCTTGATCAGGTAAGGGCTGACTTGGTGTGGAGGTGAAAAATGACTTATTTTACTCAATAATAATTCTCTTTACATGATTCAAAATCCCAAGAAGGGTCTCATTAAATGGAAAATGACTGTAATGACTTAATATAAAACCTAGAAGTCCTCAATGGGAACTTTGATCTAAAACATGATGACCTAAGCATGAAACCCTGATTTAATAAGTCATAATAATAATAACAATAATGATAATAAATTATTTTTTTCTCTTTCTTTTGAGAAATACATTTCATTAAGACTCAAATACAATTATGAAGACCGAACCTAGTTACATTCTTCAACACTACCAAGCATCGAGAGGGATCAAAGCTTTTGAGATGCAAACATCTTTTAGGGTAAAAAAAATTTCATCCTTTTTAGTGGTTGGTAGATTTAGAGTTAAGATGAATCTATGATGGATTTATCATTAATTATAGAAAGAGCTAACATATAAGCTAAACATATCTAGATTTTAATAAACATGCAACAATCATATTAACCTTAGAGATTCACCCCACTTTAACTTGTAAATAACCTTTATTATAATACTGTAGTTTATCAATACAACATGCTCAATATGGCATATATTGACATGAAATTTTCCTCAATTAATTAATTTGAGATGAATTAATTAAAAAGAAATAATTAACTTAAAGATAAATCTTAACCTAACTAAAATCTTATGACATATTTCATAGAAATTAAATTTCTATCCTTCTCTTAATAATAATTTAATTAAAATTCTAAAAGTTAAATTAGACTTAATTATGATATAAGCCAAATTTGAATTACCATTTATCAACGAAATAGAGATTTAATATTTTTTTGGGATTAAGGAACTCTCCACGAAATAGACATTTAATAATATTTTTGACTAAAAACTCTCGACGAAATATAGATTTAATAACTTTTTGAGCTTAACTAAGTCATCGATGACCTGGATTAAGACTTTGACTTTTACAGATAGTTCAACGATGTTTTCTTTGTTGTCATCTAGTATTATATTTTCCAAATCAATATGTACGTACTATTCTTTTTGTTTGCTTGCTTTCTTGGGAATTAATTGGGTTTCGCAATGTATCAACGGGCACGTTATCTTGTATGGTCTGTTTCCTTTGTCTTAGAGAGAACAAATATTATTATTATTTTTGTTTTTATTAATTTGTTCAAATCTTCTTGGGTCTTTATTTTATTTTTATGGTCCGTCTATCTCGGCGGCGGAGAACGACTGGGAAGATATTTTTTTGAATGAGGTTTTTTTGGTTAGAATAGAAAAATTATTTATTTATCTGTGAGATGTTATTATTAAAATTATGTGTAATTAAGATGTCAACATGTTGAATGGAACACCGATCTACTTATTCAACGATCTACTTATTTGTGAGATATTATTAAGATTATATAATTAGAACGTCAGCATGTTGAATGGAAAAACCATCTAGATTTGAAGATGGACGGGTTTGAAGAAATCTTATGTTGATTCCTCCAGCCTGGTTATAAGTTCCTTCCCTTTGATTCCTCCTACCTTGTTAGGAGCAGTATTAATTAGCTATATTCTCATCCAGATAGAAAATCAGTGAAATAATCATGGACCTATTGCATAGTGTTAATATTTGCCATCTTACAAGTGCATACCGTTCACAATTTTAAATTATGTCATAGAGCCTTGGTTGACTTTAGGAGGTATCCTTGTACAGTTTGAGTCTTGGTGGACTTTAGCTGGTAAGCTTGTACAGTTTGGCATGTTGCAGTGATTGTGTTTACTAAGTACATTCTAATCTATTTAGATAGAAAATCAGTAAAATAATGTCAATTTATTGCATCAGGTTAATATTTACCAGTGCATATGGTTCAGAATATAACTCCATGGTTGACTTTAGCAGGTTATGCATGTTATAGTGATCGTGTTTAAAAGTTCTCAATGATTTTTTTTAATTACTTTAATTAATAGGATTCTGCAAAAGATACATTTTATGATATATGGTTATTGTACTCTATGTTAATAAGTTAAAAAAATTAAGAATTAGTTTTTATTATAGAAAAACTTTTTATGATATACGGTTATTGTACTCTATGTTAATAAGTTAAAAAAATTAAGAATTAGCTTTTATTATAGAAAAACCTATTATAAATATAAGGTAAACAAAAGATTGAGTCAGAGTATGGATAGATAAAAACATAGAAGAGGTTTTTAGTTCGTTATATATAAAAATGCATTCTTTTATCGATCATAGTCACACGTTGTAGTGATTGTGCTATGAAGTAGGTTAAGAAGTTTTGGAAGGTTTTTCAATGACCAATTAGTAAGGATTTTATTGGGAAGTTTCTGTCGGGAAGTTTTTACAAAATATGAATTTTATAGAATATGGTTGTGCAGTTTATATTAATAATTAGAGAAAAATAGGAATTAGTTTCAGTTATTAAAGGAGGCTATTATATATAGTTATGTTTTGAAAAATGATTAATTTAAAAAATATGTGGTTAGATAGACATGGAAGACTCAAAGCCAATCATTTAATATTTTAGAATACATATCTCTTTTTCTTAGTTTTCACCATTAACATGATGATGGTAATATGGATGGTAATATGGAGTGATTCGTATATTGTTACATATGAACATTCCTAATGAATATGGGATAACCGACAAGAGAAGAGAATGTTTTATAGTGATATATACAATCCCAAAATGTTACAAGATAGAAATATCTAATTATTATTTGGCACATATGCACTTATATAACATGTTCCATATAGAAGGAAAGGAAAGCCTATCAAGAAACATACTCACCTTCTAACAAATAAACTATTTTAATAGAAAATATGATTATTGTTCTAACACACTCATTATAGTGATCAAAGATACCTTTGAATTGGATCACCATCTTAACTCCAACCCCTCTTGGGATTTTCAATATTCTTTTTCAATGCAATATAGTCATTATATTGTTTATCTTGAGTTTTTCTCTAAAACCCTATCCAAAATTCACTAGTAACATGTCTTCTTGCTCTAGTCTTATGAGTCTATGCTAAAATACATTTTCCTATTGACCATTATTAGTTTAGCATTAACCACTTCAAGTTATAATGTTTAACATTGATAAACAAATATTTATTTTTCAATATCATTGAGAAAATTAATTTTCAAACATTTAATTGCACCATAACTTTGAAGGTCTTATCACAGTCGGATAATTTTGAAGGTCTTATCACAACTGAGAATTTTTTTCCATAATTTCTGGATGCAGGTACAATATTTATGCCATGATTTTTAATTACTTGTGCAATGATTTTTCATTGTTAAATTTCATGGGAAAACCACTAAATTTAAAATCCATGAAAATAGCTCACACTAATTTAAATAACCTATTCACCATTAGTTACTACCATAATTTAAGCAAGTATTTGCATAAAAATAAAAATGAAAAAGATGGAAACAAATATAGGAAGATATTTTCTTCAATGCTTTAGCATGTAGGAGTAAAAGTGTAAATGTACAAACTTAGTAGTAGTTACTAAAATTAAAAATGTATTTTTTAAAATGCATTCTCTAGTAAGTTTAAAGAAATTATTTTTTTTATAATGTTTAAATTATGTAGAATATTAATTATTTGGTATTTTTTCGAAACATCCAATGTTGAGTGCATAATCTATTTTTTATGTACGATAAATAAATATAATGATCAAATTATGTTTGTGAAAAACCATTATATTATTGTTAAATAAAGAATTGAAAAAAAAAAAATTTGATAAAGACAACGAAATAAAGAGGAGAAAGTGAATTATGAAATTTAGGAAAAAAAATAGTTAAGATAATTGTTTGTGGGGTTTTCTTAAACTCGTTGGTATCCTTCTACAATACATGGATTTTCAGGGTTCTAATACTTGCCTTTTAATATCAACATTTCGTAGTGATAAATATTTATTTGGTTGTTTTTGAGTTTTTTCTTGTTTATGTTACATCACTTTCACTTTGTTTTTAAGAGGCAATTAGGGAATGGAAAAGAAGTGCATCAGTTGTAAAAAGGAATGTGAGAAGAATGAGGATAAAGAAGAGTGTTGGAATTAGAGTATTATAGCTACACAAAAATTACATCTACAGCAAAAAAAACTAATTGACTCATAGGCATTTTAAACCATCTCTACTTTTCCTACAAAATGCATTATCTATATCCAAAGAGTCTATATTTGCAAATGCGATTATAGCATGGGACAAATATTATATGTTTTATGGATATAGAATAAAATTATGTGAAATTGAGGAAAAAAAATGTTTATTTTTCATTGAGTATTTTCATTTTATTTTTCATTGAATAGTATTATGTCTCATGACATGTACTTTGTTCTCAATTTCTTTTTTTGTTGGTAAAGTATATATTTTT
>APFE031136035.1:0-14003 GCA_000404065.3 Pinus taeda | reverse complement strand
ACTTAGCTTGGTGTGGGGGCCCTCCACCCTTGCCTTGCACACTTATGAAGATGATATCAGAAGCTTTAGATCAGTCAAACATCCATGTATTGATCAACAAAATGAAAATAACACAAGTCTCCAACTTAAGTCTTCACACCAAAAATATTACAGCATAGAAGTATCAAATGTCAAGTGTGTTGAGCCATCAAAATGTGGCTCTTAAATAATGAGTTTATGAAACCAACTGATTTGAAATCACTCTAACAAACATAGCTATCCTAATCCACCTATCCAAGTCGAATCCAACTCTTTCATCCCAATAAATATGACTAAAATCAGGGAATCCTAAAACAGCCCTATTTAAATGGGATTTCTGGATGACTAGTCATGATTGACTAGCTCCAAAAAGGCATAAGAAAACTCGTTCTGCTGAAACCAAGCATAGGTGGCTTGGTCCTAGTTCCCAAGCCTTCTATTCATGCATCCCATTCGTGCTGAAGTGGCCTGCATCCATATCAATCATGAAGTGATTACGGGAATTTCTTAAAACTGCCAAAATTGCACTTAAACCCAAACTTTAATAAAAGCTTTAGAAATTGATAAATTAAAGTTAAATACCTGATTAAACACCAAATATTCATTAAAATGAGATGGATGAGGTGAAAATGAGGGATAAATGGATAACTAGATAAGTTTATCAAAGCAAAATGAGATCAAATCTGAAGCCCAACAAGTACCTTGTATGGATTATGAATACCTTGCTAGTTAAGAGGGAGTGTTGAAATATGTAACTAGGTGTTTGGTAACTCAATTGATCTTAAATTACTTACATGAATTATCAACTAGGGCTAGTAAACTGCTGAAGTGTATGTGCACTATATGTGCTAGAAGTCTTTTATTACTCACAAATTCTAAATTAAATTGAGTTATCGAGATGCACATGTCCTTTATGAGTAAATTAGTTATTTCTAGAAAATAAGATTAACTCTACAATGATGATCACACTCTCTTGCTTTCAAACAAAATCTACTTTTGTTTATAAAATTCCACACTTTGCCTTGAAATAAAAATCTTACACTTCAACATAAATGTAAATTAATCTCACACTTGACATAAATGAAAATTAATCCTACACTTTGCATTATATACTCATTCAATTACAAAAATGAAAACTACTATTAATCTCATCACACATCTATATAAATAGAAACCAGACTTGCATAAAAATAAAACCAACTCTAGCTTAAAAACACTCACACTTGCTTAAATTAAAGATCACGCATACTTGAAATTTAACATTCAATTCTGCAAATAAATCCAATGTCTATAATAAAGATAAAGTTCTGTCTATTTAATTGAAATGTAAAACTATGTCAATGCTGCTATGTTCTATCCATGTGCATTCAAAATATCTGAACAATAGTTTAAATGATTAGTAGAATGGTCTTGACTTAAATCTGAAAGAAATTGAAAATGCAATTACTCAATTCAATAAACAAAAATCTATGAAAACTATAAAGCTAATTTCTAACTGCTAAAACAAAATGGAAATCCTTACTGTCTCGAGGGGGCCCTCCACAAGAAGCAGGCAATCACTACGCTATCGATCAAGCACTTAACCACGATTGGATATTTACTGAGAAAACAAAATGATCCCTTAAAAACAAAGTATCAAATAGCATAGTTTCAATCTTACTGTCACGTCTTTACTATCACTGTTTTCATTTTTGCTGAGAGGCATATTTATAGAGCTCATGGAAATTAATTGTTCAGAGCTATATGCACAATCCCTATCAACAAAAACTAAATTTATCTTGAAAAGATAATATCACATAATTCACACATGATTTTCTATTATCAAAGCAAATCATGAGGCATAAATCTCGTTCTCGCTCGCCTGTTGCGGCCTACAGAGGTTGACTTTGCCTTTGACCGCATTACTAGGATCCGTTTCCATCGATCTAGTTCATGAGATTAGGAGGAAATCGTTGAGTGCATCAATTTCCACCTACCCATACATTTCACTTCCTAACTGGCACCTTGGAACCTGTCAAACCACAGACTTGGCCACAGAATCGTGTATTAGTTGCAGAATCATTGTAATTCTATAGCTGAAGTAAACATTAAACTAAATAATAAAGAACATTATGATTTTATGAAATAAAAGATAATTGTATACCTTCCATATCATAATTCTTGTAACTTGATGCCTAATGTGTTATTATGAAGATCAAAAGGAAATAGACAAGGTGAAAAAAGATGTCAAAAAGAAGCTATTGTGAGGTTCAATCCTCCACACGGAGGTCATTGCATGTCCTCATGAAAAAATTCAAAATTGATGAACCCTTCTTGTCACTGAACTTCTTTATATACTTGAGCCAAAACATCTAGATTTGTCTTCCTTGCTTTCTTCTTGGTGATTGCCATTCTCAGTTTCTTCACCAGAATCTTATACTTCAGACTTATGAATTTTCTCTTAAGGGATTTGTTCTTTTCTTTCAGCTTCTTATGCTTTTTGTACCATAGACTAAGATGTAAGAGAAGGTTGTCATTCTTGGTTCTCTGTATTTAATTTTGTACTTTCAATGTTTCATGCTCCTGTTTTAAGTACCTGTTTAGTGTCTCCAAGTCATAAATCTCTTATTTGAGAGTATTTATAATTGGAGGTTCTTGTGGGCTATCAAAATGATTTTTGTATTTTTTATTTTTTATTTGAAAAGGATGCAATTGTCTTTTTTGTAGCTTTCTTCTCCAAAGATTCTATATAATCATATATCTCCTGTTGGAACGACTCAATTTTGGATGTTCTTCTTGCTGGACTAGAAATTGGTGACAAAATGGTTGGTGATGGAGCCCTTGGCTCTTCTTCTTCCTCCAGATTGACAAATTCTATGGACTGTCGAGATGGTTCCTTTGTTGTTTTATTGAGTCTTGCACTCCTTACAGTGGATGAGGTCTCAATAAGAGGAATTTCCCTTTGTTTTGTCCTTGCTTGCTTTGTTTCCTCTGTTTTTCTCTTAGGTGTGCTTTCTTCCTTATCACTGGTTTTCTTTCTTCTATCATTTTTCTTTTTGAGATTCTCTAATACATCTGCAAGGGGAGTTTCATCTTTTGAGGGCTGCTCTTATTGTGCAGGTAGGTCATCATTAGGGTTTATAGATAACAACCTTCTACTTCTCTTTACTTCGCTGCCTAGTTCTTCCTGTTCTACCTCTTTAAAGTGGGTTTCGACTAAGAAACTTTCTCAATCATCTCCTATATTTTTGAGGTGGGCTTCAATCAACATTTTTATCAAATCATTATGATACATGTTATTCTCAATAGATTGTATTTTTCTCTGAGTGTTATCGATCATTTTATTTAGACTATTGAGTAAGAAATAAGACAAATTAATTTCATTCCCTTCAAGGAAATGCATCATTAAACGCACATGATAGAAAAACATACTGCCAAATCTACCTTCACAATTAGTAAATTTTTGAATAACCAACGATTAATTTCTCTATTTGTTTTTAAGCGCTGTACTTGGGATGCCTTTCTTAAAGCCTGAAGTGTCCATACCTGGGTTTTTGAGAGATGTTTTCCATTCACTTCTTTCAATTTCTCTGTTCTTGAACTATCTTTCACCACACCCTAGGTAGTCTGGTTACTTCTGCTATGAAGGATTCTGTCCATACTATCTTCACATCTCCAATTTCTGCCTCAACTCCATCGAATGCTTAGGCAAAGGACTTTGTAACTTCTTTGTCATAGCCGTCAATTTTCTCTATAAATTCCAACCATTGTGCATGCTGTAGCATTTGTCTAACTTGTGGATAACTCTCCATGAATTTCTTTCCATTCGGCTCTGTCCTCGCAATAACCCCCATGTTGGAGAAGTCTTAACCTGTAATTGCTTCTTTTGACAAGGTTATGGGGCGAAAATGGTTTTGGAAATCAAGTATGGATGTGAGCGAAATTGTCAATGGAATGGAGTGAAAAAGGGCTTTGGGAAAACAGAGTATGAATGAGGGTGGAATTATCAATGGAACAGGGTTTATGGAGTGGAGTGTCTACGCAATGATGAGTGGTGAATGGGCTTATGGCCAACTTCGTTGACAAGACAAAGTATTTATGGTTAAGTCTAAAGTTGGAATAGTAATGATTACTTTAAGTGGCAGTAGAAACATCTATTTTATTTCATAATCTAATGTCTCTTACCTTTATTATTTAATCAAATACTTACATACCTTTAGATTCATGATTCTGATGTTTTGACTGATCTTTGTAGGTTTTCCTTAGATGTCTTCAACTGCAAGCTTGATCATCTTCTTATGCCAATATCTTCAATTGTCCTAGTTGATCCCTGTCAATATCAACTGCAGATTATCAACAATTTTGTAGCTCCTTATTTTGAAAAGGAAAAGAGGGTTACAAAGAAAATGGGATTACAACATTGTTTAAAAAAATAAAATCTAGGGTGCTAAGAGTACTTGGTTTTCATCTTAGATTTTTTGTATAGACATGCCAACAATGTTGGTTTTCATGTTTATACAATTTTATTATTATTATTATTTTTTTTTTTAATTTGTAATTTTTTTTATTTGAGAAAACAAAAAGTTTTTGCGAGTCAAGTTTTAAGAGGAAGGAGAATCCCTCCTAACCACCTTCAAATCAATATTGTCTTGCAAATGTCTAACAAACTCCTCCCTTGCCAATGGTTTGTGATAAATTTTCAATTGATGACCATTTACAAGGAATGCCACTTTTTCTTCATCAACAGTTCTTATCTTGACTGCACCATTATCAAAGATAGTTTCAATCTCATAATGCCCAAGCCAATGAGTTTGAAATTTTCTTTAAAAATCTTTAAACTTTGAGTCAAAAAGTAATGCCCAATCTCCTGGCTGAAATTTCCTTTCCTTTATGAACTTGTCATGCCACCTGGATCTTTGTTGTCGAACTATGTTGGTTTTTTGAATAACATTCTGTCTCATCTCATCAAGTTCATTTAGTTGCTCCATCCTTTGTTTTTGTGCTTCAGATAGATTAAGACGCAATTTGAGTGTTGTCTTGAAGATCTTTACCTGGAACTTAATATAAAATACGACTTGCTTCCCATAAACACGTTCATAGGGAGTATGTCCTGTGGTGTTTCTCCATGTGGTACGGTATGCCCATAAAGCTTTTGGAAGCTTTTTTGCCAAGTCCCTTCTATGCAGATGCACAATTTTGGTAAGAATTGCTTCAATTAATTTATTGGTGGATTCCACATGTCATTTGCTTATGGATGATATGGAGTGGAATTTCGATGTTTGATTTTATATTCCTCCATTATTTTTTGTACCAACTTGGATTTAAATTGAGTAACTTGATCTGCCACAATTTCCCATGGGACACCAAAATTGGTAAAAATATCTTCGATAAAAAATGAAACTCTATCATTTTCAGTAGCAAAGGAAGTGCTTTAGCTTCTACCCATTTTGTAACATAATCAGTGCAAACAAGAATATACTTTTTTTTTTGTCTTGATAGCGGATTAGTTGGACCAAAAAAATCTAGAGCCCATTTCTTGAAAGGTTCAATGAGTACCTGAGGTTGTAGAGACATTTCATCTGAAGGAACATGTTTCCCCATTCTTTGACAACTATCACATCTCTTAACATATTCTTTGGCATCCTTAAAAATGGAAGGCCAATAATATTCTAAGAGAAAGACTTTGTAAGCAGTTCTTTTATTAGCGAAATGTCCTCCACATGGTTCATCGTGACAAACTTTTAATATCTCTAGTATTTCATCTTCTCTGACACATCTTCGAATGATTAAATCAAGTTTTGTTTTGTATAATTCTTCATTTATCTATGAATATGATGCATTAGTTTGAATAACCTTTCTTTTCTCTTTAGGAGACACGTATTTTGGTAACTTCCCTGTAGCCAAATAATTAGCAATATTTGCAAATCAAAGAGATTTGATAGACACTGGAAAAATATATTCATCAGGAAAATTATCTTCTACATGAACATCATTGTTATCAATTTGAATCCTAGATGGAAAATCAACAACTGTATTTTGTTTTCCAGGTCTATACAAAATAGTAATATTGAATTCTTGTAATAACAATAACAATCTTGTAATTATGCCATTAGTGATTGGTTTATTCATCAAATATCTAATTGCAGAATGATCTGTAAGTACAAATGTTTCTTAACCAGTGATGTAATGTCTGGATTTATTGATGGCATGGGCAACACCTAAAAACTACTTTTCTATTACAATGTAATTTAACTGTGCAAGAGTAAAATTTTTACCGGTGTAGTAAATGGCATAATAAGTTAAATTCTTTTGTCCTAATACAACTCCTAAAGATGTATCAAAAGCATCAATGGATATGTCAAAATGTAGTTTCCAATTTCATCCTCTTAGAATGAGTGCTTCAGAAATATTTTCTTTCAATGTTTCAAAAGCTTTTTGGCAATAAAAATTCGAGATGAATTCACAATCTTTTGTGAGAAATTTGAAAAGTGGAGAGAATTTTTGTAAAGTTTTCTATCAATCTTCTATAGTAACCAGTGAAGTCAAGAAAACTTCTAACATCTCTTTGACAAGTTGGAAGTGATAATTTAGAAATAAATTCTACTTTAGATGTATTCATTCTAATTCCATTTTCTGAAATATGGTGTCCTAAAACAATTCCCTCAGTAAACATCATAAAACATTTTTCATAGCTTAGTGAGAGATTTGTTTTTTTACATCTCATGAGAACTTTTTCCAAAATTTAAAGAGCTTCTTTAAAGGAATTTCCATAGATAGTAAAAACATCCATGTAGACTTCCACACAATCATGAACTAAATGAGAGACAATGCCTAAAACTGCCCTTTGGAATGTTGCAGGTGCATTACATAACCCAAAAGGAAATAATCGATAGGTATAGGTTCTCCATGGACAGGAAAAAGTGGTTTTATCTTAATTTTCTGGAGCTACTTGGATCTAGTTATATCCACTAAAACCATCCCAAAATGAGAAATATTTATTTCCTGCCAATGTATCTAAAACTTGATCTATAAAAGGAAGTGAAAAATGATCTTTTAAAGTGACCTTATACAATTCCCTATAGTCAGTGCATACTCTCTATTTTCCATTATTTTTAGGAACAATTACCAATGGTAAAACCCATTGGCTCTCTGATATTGGATAAATGAAATTCACTTTTAACAATTTTTGTAGTTTCTCAACAATTTCCCTTAAATTTGGAGTCATTCTTTTTTGAAGTTGTTAGATTGGTTTGGCATTTTCTTCAATGTAGATATGATTTATGCAAGTATCGGGATCAATTCCTTTCATGTTAGTGTATTCCCGTGCATAAGCAAATGAATGTTCTTGTAACTTTTTTATTATTAATTCTTCATTTTGAAAATTTTCCAGATTATTATTGATGTTCAAAGTTTTTTTCTGGAAAGATTCCTATTAAAGAATTGCCAATTTTTTTTCCATAGAATGTAAAGGCAATTGACACGATGATAAATATTCAATATTACATTGTTATTGAAAAATTTGATTAGATTCACAATATGAGGAAGACTCATTATTTTCCATTAAATTCAAAATCTGATCTTCTTCATTATTTGTGAAGCAACAAAGATTGGTTGTATATCAATATTATCATATATCCATTCTTCACTTTCTACCTCTATTGTTGTTTTTGCAGGAGGATATAATGTGAATTTCTTTGTTGAACTTCCATCAGAAATAAACATATCACTAGATCTACAACTTATAAAAGCATCAACTGTAGCTAACTATGGTCTTCCTAGAATGAATGGATGTCCCCCTAAATTATTCTTGGGTGTTAGAATCATAAAGTCAACATGATACTCCCAAGAATCTAAGGATACAAATGTCTTCTAATACAACACCAGGTTTGATAACATATCTATCTGCTAATTGCAATAATGTAGGTGTATATTGAAGATTAGGAAGTTTCATTTGATTCATAGTTTGTTTACTCATGATGTTTATAGCTGCTCATAAGTCAATCGATGTACTTGGAATTTCGACACCATTGATGTGTGTTTTCACAATGGGACTTCCTAGATCAAAGTATTTCTGAATTGTTGTTTTTCCCCTCATGATATCTGTAATTTTTCCAACTAACTGAATTCTTTTGACTTCTTTTCTCTTTCTTCTTGGTCTTTTAATACTTAACTCCTTGATTGTCTTTGCAAATATTGGTATTTCTTTGATAGCTTGTAACAAATGAATTTTTATGCAAACATTATTTAGTTCATCTGTCATATCATAATCATGCAACATAATCTGTTTTTCTATCCCTTGGTCAATTTTCAATCTTTCAGGAAAAGGTAAACTAAAGTCTATTCTATAATGGGAGTTGAGTTTATTGAGATATCATTAGAATGTGCACGGGTGGTTTGTTTTTGAGATTTTTCCTCTTTATGAAGAGATTTCTCTTCCTCATAGAGATTTTATTTTTTATGTTTCTTAATAACAATTGATTGTGACTTCTTTTACAATACTCTACCAGATCTAACTTGGACACTGTTTAGATTTAATGGAGTTATCATGTAGGTTTGGAAATTTTGTCCTTCCACATTGTGAACATGTTGTGAATTTTTATTATTATTCAGGTTTGGAAGTGGTTGGGCATGCGATTGATTTGATCTTTGAAGAAATGGTAATGAAAGTTGTGGATTTAAATTCTGAGGTTGAGTTGGTTGAACAGGTTGAGGAGAATATTGTGGTGGAAAAACAGGGTAAGTTTGTTGATATTGAGGATGTTGAGGGTATTTTCCATAAGGAATTTTCCATCCGTGTGCCCAAGGTTGAGGCCAATATTTCCAAGGCATGGGTGCAGTCCAATTGCTGTGTGATGGTTGTGCAAATGTTTGAGTGTTAAAACCTTGAGTCATATTTGGTTGTGAATTTTGCCATGGTCTCTTAGTTATAAAACAAAGGCGTTTTACTTGATTTGGTATTCTTCCTCTTAAGAAACAACTTTAAGACTTGGTATTGAAGGACATTACTTTCTGTTATGATTTTCTTAACATATAACACATGTTTCTACACTTTTTAAGTCAAGGGAGTAGTCACTCTAAGCATGTTTTTTTTTCTATATTTGGGACAAAAGATAGATAATGCAACATTTTCAGCGTTTTGCTTGTTTTGTACTTTAAGGGTATCTATTTGTTAACGAAGACTCCCCAAATTATCTGTTTTAAACTTGTCAAGCAAATTGCCTAATTCAACCCTACTTACTGTTCCAGCTACATATTTATTAATCCTAGACATGATAGGGTTTCTTGGATTTTCCCAGTTCTTGCTTTACCTCTTGAAATGTGTATGCATAACTCACAAATATCTCCAAATGTTAACTAAGAAAATATCTCCCTTACCCATCAAATTGAGAAGATCAATCCACTCATCTTTGATGGATTTTAATAAGAGAACTTTCAAAGTTTTTTCATCTAGATTATGCATTTTAACCCTTTTAAAATTATAAGCAAATCTTTCAATGAAATATTCAAGATTTTCATTTTCTTTTTGCATCATTTTAAAAACTTCATCCTTTAGATTATGGGGCATACAATAATCCTTATATTTAACTACAAATATACACTTCCCCGACCCCGACAACGATGCCAAAATGTTTGGTAACTTAATTGATCTGAAATTACTTACATGAATTATCAACTAGGGCTAGTAAATTGATGAAGTGTATGTGCATTATATGTGTTAGAAGTCTTTTATTACTCACACAAATTCTAAATTAAATTTAGTTATCGAGATGCACATGTCCTTTATGAGTAAATTAGTTATTCTTAGAAAATAAGATTAACTCTACAATGATGATCACACTCTCTTTCTTCCAAACAAAAACTACTTTTGCTAATAAAATTCCACACTTTGCCTTGAAATAAAAATCTCATACTTCATCAAAAATGTAAATCAATCTCACACGTGAAATGAATGAAAATTAATCCTACACTTTGCATTATATACTCATTCAATTATAGAAATGAAAACTACTATTAATCTCATCACACATCTATATAAATAGAAATCATAATTGCATAAAATAAAACCAACTCTAGCTTAAACACACTCACACCTGCTTAAATTAAAGATCACACATACTTGAAATTTAACATTCAGTTCTGCAAATAAATCCTCTATCTATAAGAAGGATAAAGTTCTGCCTATTTAATTGAAATGTAAAACTATGTCACTACAACTATGTTTTATCCATGTGCATTCAAAATATCTGAACAATAGAGATGATTAGTAGAATGGTCTCTACTTAAATATGAAAGAAATTGAAAACACAATTACTCAATTCAATAAACAAAATGAAAAATATAAAGCTAATTTCTAACTGCTAAAACAGAATGGAAATCCTTACTATCTCAAGTGGGCCCTCCATGAGAAGAAGACAATCACTACGCTATTGATCAAGCACTTAACCACGCATGGATATTTACTGAGAAACAAAATGATTCCTTAAAAACAGAGTATCAAATAACAAAGTTTCAATCTTACTGTCACGTCCTTACTATCACTATTTTCATTTATGCCGAAAGACATATTTATAGAGCTCATGGTAATTAATTGTTCAAAGCTATACACCTAATGCCTATCAACATAAACTAAATTTATCTTGAAAAGATAATATCACATAATTCACTCATGATTTTCTATTATCAAAGCAAATCATGAAGCATAAATCTCGTTCTCGCTCGCCTTTTGCTACCTATGGAGGTTGACTTTGCCTTTGATCGCATTCCTAGGACCTGTTTCCATTGATCTGGTTCACGAGAGTAGGAGGAAACCGTTGAGTGCATCAATTTCCACCTACCCATATATTTTGCTTCCCAGCTGGCACCTTGGAACCTGTCAAATCACAGACTTTGCTACATAATAGTGTATTAGATGCAAAATCATTGTAATTCGGTCGCTGAAGTAAGTATTAAACTAAATAATAAAGAGCATTATCATTTTATGAAATAAAAGACAATTGTATACCTGTGATATCATAATTCCTGTAACTTGATGTCCAATGTGTTATTATGAAGATTAAAAGGAAATAGATAGGGTGAAAAAGGATGTCAAAAAGAAGCAATTGTGAAGTTCAACACTAGGTTCGGTCTTGATTATGGCATATGTAATCATGATTTTATCTATTTAATGAAAGGAGTAAAATACATTCAATATTTTTGTTCTCGAGACATGGGTTTCATGCTCAAGAGAAATTTATTTTTAGGTCAAGCATCCATTGAGTCCTTCCAGATCAATTGAGTCATTGTCATGTATTGAAGACCCATTTAGGCATGTTACATATTGCAAAGAAAAATTTATTGAGTCAAAATAGAGTAAAAAAACTCTCCAAGATCTTGTTATGGCACAGCGATCAAGTTGACCTTCATGAAGGGACAAGTCGGCCTCAAGATAACAATTCGTACTTGTCACAAGCCTATAAATAAGAAGGAATTCAACCTCATCTGGACATTCACAAAAACAAGTTCGATCTCCACAAGATAGAAACTGGAAAATGAGGAAGAAGGAGAAGAAGAACAAGTTCAAAGTGTTGGGCCTCTCTCTTTCTCTCTCTCTTTTGTTAGGGTTTTATTGACGAGCTGGAATCTTCCACCAACAACAAAGGGGATCACCCCAGTGTAGGTTCCCAACTAGAGCCTGCACTGTTTGCCTTAGGGATCCCTTTTGGTATGTAGGCCTGACTGTCGTTCAGGTGTGTTGAGCTTGCTTTAGACAAAGGTGGGATGTGAGCTCAATTCAAAGCATGGACTTCAATAAACACAAGGAAATAATTGACAAATATCTTATAACATGCATACCATGCATAGCTAGACTATTAGCAACATAAACCTTATGTAAAGTAATTGTTAGCAGGCTTTAAATAAGACTCATGTTTTACAAGATAAAGCACTTAACAATTATAAAGTAGTTCACAATAATCAAACATATATGAGCATAAATAAATGTGCAGTAAAAATATGTTATACCAATACCAACGAAACAATTCATTAGCACGCGCATAGAGTTAGCGAATCACATACCATCCATGCGAAGCAACACAAAGTTTGTAGTATGAGACAACACATGACAAGACCACACATCAAAGGACTATCAGGAACATCCGATCCGTCAAGCGGAGAAAATACTCATGGCATTACGACATAAAACATTCGAGGAATCCAATAGTGGAATATTATAATCACTCCTTGCATCAATTAGAAGTGCATGAGTTCTCTTAAGCAATATTATATCTCCAAAAATTTCCTTAACCAAAAAGGTCCCTACAAATGTGTCATGAGGGTGTATTTATAGAGTGAGGGCAACTCATGGCCTACCCTTGACTCTTGAACTTCCTCATGACTCTTCATCTACTCAATGACCCTTGGTCTCCCTCATGACCTTTTGTATTCCAAAAATGTTTTATTCTACCAAAGTACATACAACACAAAAATAAGCTATTAACCTAATTTATTAATTTAACAATAGCAAGTTTTGGGATTCCAAATTGAGCTGTTCTGTCAAATAGGTGTGCCATAGGTTGTATTCAATTGCGATGGGAGTGATCTGCGGTTGATTTTCATCATGTCTGTGCAGGTACTCGAATGCGTCTGGGATGAGGGTGGCCTGTTTGGCATTCACCTAGTTATTTAAGGTCACCATTTTGGTGTAAATCTTTACTGGTTCTACCACATAACATGTGATATTCTCTTTGATGACTAGGATGTCCTCTGCATGGGCTTCTTATTTATATGTATCCACAAAACCCTGTACTTCCTTTGAGATATCATCCTATCTCCTTACATGCTCGAATTCTCCTATAGAAGGGACCCCATGAAGTTGGATCATAGATTCTAAGCCACTGAAAAGATGCCTGTAGGAAGCTAATACCTTGTCCACATCTTTGGTCAATTTGTCTTTCGATTGAATCTTGATGCAGAGTTGAACCATGGCATTCTACATGGTGATCCAATCTTTCTTAGGGATCATGGCTGGTGCTCCTAGGTACTTGATGGATCATTCATGTATTTTATCTAGAGCAATTACAACCTCCTTTAGCATTGCGACTCTTTCCTTTGTGTGGGCTTGTATTGCCAAGATTGGGGCCACTGTGTGATGCAGTTTGGACATCTCTTTGTAGACCATCGCCATGGCTTCCCCAAGGGTCTTACCTTCTCCTTCAATTGTTGCCTGAAATTCTGCTGTGCTTGAGTGAACTAAATGGAGAGCCACAGTCTCTTCCTCTACTCTCTTTCTCTCTTTCTTTGTAGTGGTAGCTCTTTGTTCAGATGCGTAAAGCCTGCTTTGAAGGTCTATGATTTGCTTTCTCATCCGGGCCACATTGTGTTTTGTGGCGACAACGAAAGATGTCCCGACCGAGGCAATCATTTTTGAGTTCGCTGTGATGTTGGGCATAATCTCCTTGGCCATAGTGACTGATAAAGGTTCAACGAAATTCCTGGCACAATATTTTTTCCTTTTTTGCACAATTTTGACACCGAATTCATGGAAGGTGAGCCTTGTGAGATATAGGGCCTCCTCTTCTTGTCCTTTCGGGAAACCTAGTTCTTTCAAGGGAAGGTGCCCGCCAGTGAGGGGAGTAGAAGGAGGCACATCCAATGGGGGCATCTCACTCTGCTTTGTATCTAGCTCAGTTGTTTTTCTACTCTCTCCTTGCTCGATTCCCCTAGTTTCCTTTTCTTTGCTCTTCCTTAGCTCTTCCTCCTGTTGCCTCCTTTCTTTATCTACGAGCGCTTGTTGCCTCTTTAGCTTGTCTTCCATATTTTCTAGCTCTTGTTCTAATCTCCTTTTCTCCTCTTCTTCCCTAGCCTTGTGCTCCTCCCCCTGTTTTCTCTTCTCTGCTTCTTCTTGTGCCCTTCTTTCCTCCTGCAACTGATCTTGTATATTGTTGGGTTGTTGTGTTTTGGACCCTATATTAGGTTGGGCGAACCTACCTATGGTTTTCGGTCCATGGTTTTGGACGCGATGGTTTTCG